>CAAKHC010014833.1:10232-30038 GCA_901007825.1 Macroramphosus scolopax
GTTGAAAATGCACTTGTTCCCTACAGAACCTGTCACTGCGTTTCACAAGGCGTTGGTCAACCAGCATTTGTGTTTACTTACTATTGAGATCACTGTGAATTGGAGCAGACTTCTCCTCTGTCCACGTATAGAAAACAAAGTCTGATGGAGTAATTCCTCTCAGTCTAAACGTCTGGGGGTTCTTGTTCATATCTAGATGGAAGTAAATGATTTGAACTGATAATGATCCTCCAAAGCTTCAGAGGCAACTTCACCCTCAGATAGTCTTTGTCAAAATGAAATGACCATGGTTGTTCATGATCCTCCAACAGAACTTATCTTCAATATTGTGCTGTGTAAAGACAAGTTCACATTCCTTTCAGTTCTACTGGCCTCAAGAGAAATATGCAAATTCTCAGGCCATCACTTCAATTTCATCCCATCTAAACAGTAAAAGTAGGAGGTTGTTTGGGGGTTCAAGAGGGTTCTCCTGCAATTAACTCCTAGAACAAGCTAATAGTTTCCATTGCTGATGACACTGAAATAATACAACAGAAAGACCAGAATAAGTAAATACTGCAAGTTTATTCTAAACAACTTTACAATTTTACATTCTAGACATTTCTAGCACTTTAACTAAGTATTCATTAAATAAATTGCATTTTAAAATACGTTGAAAACCTGAAGGACAAAAACAAACAGGGGCTTTACATGGGGAGGCAGTGCAGACGGTGTGGAGGTCTGTCTTTAGCTCAGACCAGAGCGTGGGGTTCAAGTCAGTGACCTCTGACCGCAGCAGGAGGGGGTAGGGTCCCGGGTCGGCCTGCGGAGGGGGTCACCATGGACACAATAGACAACCCCAACCCCTTCTCCTCAGTTCGCAGTGACCTGACCCGAACACCCTCATCTCCATAACACTACTCTGGGTCTGCGCTTAGATTGAGACCTTATTAAAGATGTGAGTGTGGAGGGTAATCCCCCTACAGCTGCCCATGACCGTGTCACCGACATCCCCCCTCCTGTCAGGGCTCCTCACACACACACACAGACACAGACACACAGACACAGACACACACACACACACACACACACACACACACACACACACACACACACACACACACACACACACACACGGTGTCCACGGTGGAGTAGTCCAGCAGGAACACCCCTGGCTTCATCCCACAGCAGGTACACAAAGGGCCCTGCAGTGCCGGCGTATTTGACATTGGCAGAAAACATCTCAATCTGTGAAGAGTTTACATACATGCTAACAGGATTTGGAACCATGTGAGCGAGTTAACATTCAAGGTGGATTTCTGTGAAGGGCCCGTATCCAACATTAACTCTATGAGCAGTTTAACACTCATAAAGGGTAGATTTTACTTGTTTTATTATCATGTAAAAAACAAAATCGCCACTAGGTTCAGATGCTCTGTAGAGGTAGAGACTAAGGATTCTATTGCCTGTCCAGTGTCAGCTGACTCCTTGCACTCTAAAACTGATGCTGCGTGGCCTTCAGGAGAAACAACGAGCTGCTCTGATAACTAAACTAGACAAAAAACTACTTGTCAAAACATATACAAAGCTGTTCAACAGCTAAACCAGTAAGTATATATCTCCAGTCTATAGCCTGACCATATCAGGACAGTTCAACCAGCACAGTGGACCTGCAGAGATCAGCCTCCATCATTATAGCTGATATAGTCATCTGCTGATATCATATCACGTAGAATAAAGTTCTCATGAACAATATCCACATCATGCATGGCTGCTTTATTCTTCAAGCTACGGCTGCTTGCATTTCAGCCTTCAACAGTCTCCTCTGCACAGCAGCTCCCACTGTTGCTGTGTAAAGAGTCTCTAAACTGTCGGATAGACGTCCTCACCTGGCAGCTCACATTTTTGCCCAGAATATCTAATTACTTAATATCTTGCGTGGATTGAATGTCCTGCTCAGATGTTTGTTTTTAAAGAGATGCCCCTAATGAGAGTTGCAGCAGCCAGGCAGGGAGCTGATTAAAACTGCTTGACAATCAAAGAGGCCTCCTCTCCATCACATTAGGGATCATTGCCTATTGATCCACATTGCTAGTGGGGTCTCTGTTTTTGGACAGGCTTTTTAAATGTCTACTGACCATTAGAAATGTTTCAGAAATCAAGCTGTCAGCCTTCATATTTAATTCAGGATATTAACAAAGTGGAGTTAAGTTCTGTGAGAACTTCAGGATTACAGCAGGGTATCAAATAACAGCTTGCTGGTTGGATCTATAAAACACGAAGAAGATGTCCCGAACCATTAAAGCTTCAACTTTATTCCCAATCCTGAACTCAACCCTTCAACAGGATTACATCCTACAATTTAGCCTCGGCTCAAATCCCCGCCGCCATCCTAAAGCTGTCTTCCAAACAGAGATGTCTAACGGGGGAGAATGGAAGAAGGAGAAGACATTGATGACGGGGATTTAGCATTTGTATATGCATGCCCTGTCCTTGGTCCTCGTCTCTTTCTCTGCTCCTTTTTAGATCTGTGAAGTTCAGGGGCAGCAGTCTGTTGAACAATAGCAGTGGAGTAAACCTCCGGCTGGGCAGAAGCTCCCCCCCTTCCCTTAATCTACACATCCATCCTCCTCGCCTCTGACTCTCTCATGACCCCTGAGGGGCTCGGGGTTACCGACACTGGGTGCTAGTGAGGGGGTTGTCCAGCAACCCCTCCCTTAAAAAATCTCATTATAGTCCTACGCCTATATTGAAAACGCTCCGATCCCTAATGCTATGCACTTAATCACACCCCTAACAGGTTCAGCTAGTTGCTTTAAAGGTTGTTGTCCGACATCCTTTAGCCCTCACACACTCGTATCATCATTCAACCATCACGATACTTTGGGGTCTCGCTGGATTTGAAGCTTTAATCTGGAAACAAGACGAGGGATTGATCCCTTGTCGAAGCCGATATAACAAGGCACTAATCTCAGATGTTAGCTGGAAAGCACTATTGAGTTACAGCGTTCTGGGTTTCACTTGGTTTACGACATAATGCGATCCAATACAACAGCAAATCTTACCTTTCCATTTCTGTGGGCACGGCATTCTGGGTATTTTTTAAGCTGTACTGTGAGGGGGGGTTTGGTCTCGGATTGTGTTGTACTGAAAGGAGTTTGTAATATTCTAACCATCCAAACCAAACACAATCTATGAATCACTGATAGACTTGGGATGCATCAAACTGCTGGAAGTACTGATTATATGATAAAGTATATACAACAATAAACAAATAACGGAATATGGAAGAGAGCCACTAAACACTCCACACTCACATTAGGACATTACACCTGCCATACACGACCTCTTGTTGAAGCTACACTGCCTGTCACCTCAGTTTCCTGAAGTTTCCAACATGTGTAACCTGCACTAACATTTTGTCCAGAATTATAATCTTAAACATTTGTATGTAAAAAGCAGTCAAATCAGCATGCAATTTAGGCCTCTGTATTGAAAGTTGATTATAAAGTGTAAGCCAGGCGCTGAAATGTAACTCATGTCACTGCATGTGTTTTATTCTGAAAGAATCCTGCAGTTACAGGAGCTTTTTGTATGTGGCTCACCAGAACTACTACTACTACTACTACTACTACTACTCTGCTTCTCCGTCACACTCTCAAAGTCTGCATCAGACATCAACATTGGCCTCTTAGGCCTCACATGTTGCAACACCATGTGTTCGCATCGGGCATGTTGCCCCTGGGGAGTCCTGAATTTGATTACAAGCTCTGAAGGATGGGATGCTCAAGGGGTTTCAGGGCTCTATCAGTTCGTCCAGCCTCAGCTGACCAGTAGACCCACAATCCTCTCTAGTGCTGCATCTGCTGAGTGGGAGATCTCTCATTAGAAGGGGGGCAGATGCTCATTTCATGATGTGACACATCAGTAAAGCCATTGGAAGAGATCACAGGGAGGGGGGCAGCTCTGCTGTATGTTCAAGCTGCGGTGAAGCTCCATTGTTTGTATATCATGATCAGATATGAAAGCTCAAAACCATCTCCTGTCTAACTTTGTCAACAAGAAGTCATCACACACCCAGCAGAGGGACAGAATCGACCACAGAGAGCAGTTATGCAGAATATTTCATGTTTACGCTGATATAGTTCGCTTGCATGTGCAGATGTAATACAAGGTGAAGAAGAGTGAAACCAAAAACATGTTGTCACTTATACATCTTGTAGCATTTAGTAGCCCCCTGCTAATACTTCTGCTCTTGTTTGTGGAGGATGTTAGATGTCTTTGAGACTTCTGCCCACACACAAATACAGCTGAGCTGATTGAATCTTTATTTGTGCTGCTCACAGCATTAAAAAGGGAAATTCAACCCTTTGGACAATTTAATTTGGGTGAACTAGACCTTTACTAGGCAGCATATAGTATTAGTTAATGCAAAGATCAATGAAAAAGTGAAATCAATACAAATATAAATATGTACTGAGGCTGTTCAGCTCACTGAAGAAGTCTGAACGGAGCCAAAGTCAAGTTCGGCTGCAAGCTGCTGTGTGTGGGATGAGATGATTGTTGGTGGCCTGACGACAACAAAAGCTGAGTTTAACGCAGGGTTTCCTTTGGCTGAGCAGATGCAGGACTCGTTCTTGACATTGATAAGCCGTCGTGCAGGTTCAAGTGCAGACTGCGATTGTCTTCGCATCACAGCTGGGAAGGAGACAGCGGCTGTTCCGAGGGTTCAAGGTTCTTTTGCATATAAGGGCATTAACACCAAAAAGGACCGAACGAAATGGGGAAGACTGGGAGTGTCACCAAGGTCACGGTGGAGAAGGGACAAGGGTTAGGGTGGAGAGATCTGGTGGCATGGGAAAGTCACCTCAGAGATGGATCTGAATGGGTGGGAATAGACGGGCGGGGCGGAGGGGATGCATAAGAAGGGGCAGATGGTGCCCTTGGGTGCGTGGTGGCTGATGGAAGTTTTACAGAGGTTACTGGGGGTTGGGTGCGAAAAAGCATAGTCACAACACCATTGTCACAATAGGCCCCTGGTTCTATAGAGGCTCTCCTAACTTGACCCTTGCTAGTGTTCTCCTCCGCAGTTTGGGTATTGTTGTTGCCCCCTCTGGCTGGATAGCTCGCTGGCATGCAGCCTCTATTGTGGATCATCATCAGTAAAAGCAGCAGCAAAACCAAATGTTCAATCAATCAATTTCGATGGTTTTTGGTGTCAAGTGAGCTTTTTTGGGGTAATACGGTTAGTGGTGTATCCCCCCCCCCCCCCCCCCTGTTCTGTTGTCTCTGGATCCAGTGGATGTTTGTGGGCTTGAGATGAAAAATGGGTTGAATTTGATATAATCTACCATCACTTTTCTATGTTCTTATACAAAACACTCCTGCAGTTCAGGGCTGCTCCGTTCATGAATCCCATTCAAAGCGAGTGCACGATGATCTCATGGCTCAGCTCTGTAGGAGTTGTTGAATCGGATTTCCATGGTGTGTTTTAGCTGAAGGAGTTTCTGGAGTAAATTCATTCTTCGGTTTATGTGCAGTCCAGGTTTATTTCTACCAGTCAATGTCCGGAGTGTATCAGTATGTCCTATACCGGACTTCTCAGGTCCCCTTCAGACGTATACATACACATGGAGCCAGACTTTTCCATGAGTTTCAGATTTGAGGGATTATAATGACACCACTTGTAGTGTTGTAGAGGGTTTTTTTCTCTTCTTGTCTGCATCTTGGAGGAAGATGAAATCTGCTTTCAGAAAAAGGAAACACCACTGTACATAATGTCAGCTGCGTCTGGCCGGCAGCAGCGAGTGCATCAGCTGTCTATCTGACCCAAATCATAGAGAGTTCAGGATCACTGTTCAGGATACTTTCATGAAGTTGTATTAATCTGATTATTCCTCAGTTCGGATCTCAGCCAAAGCAATTAGAAGTCATGAACCTTTCTGCCTCTGATTCCCTGTCTTTCTCTTTCAAGGTGTCTGCTCGGCCTCCGAACTGTCTTTCCTGCTGGAGCCCAGCGATGTGATCGCAGTGAGGGATCGCCCGCTCATGCTGGACTGTCGGGTTCAGGGCGAGGAACCCGTCCTGATCACCTGGCGTAAAAATGGGGTGCCTGTATCCACCAGCTCGCGGGTTCAGGTGCTGGATAACGGCACGCTGTTCATCCAAAGCTTCCAGAAACGGAAAGAGGGGAATGACGGGGACGTGGGCGAGTACGACTGCGCTGCCCAAAATCACTACGGCATGCTGGTCAGCCGTAAAGCAAAGGTCCAACTGGCATGTAAGTGTTTGTATGTTTACTACATAAAACTACACATTCTCTGGAACAGTCTGACGCTTCTACGAGACAGAAGGAACCTTGTTGGTTATCCTGATGAGCTCACCGCACTATTTTTAGCCTAAAAATAAAGAAAAAAGGTTGTATAAAAGATTTGATGAGGCTGTTTGCCTGTGACAGATAATCACATAACGATGGACCCTTATGAAAGTGATTTAGAGGTGAAGGCCGTCCACTCTCAGGCACTGCCCTCCTCGTTTGAGGATAACAGTCGTGTCCTCCGGCATTTTAATATCCATATCCATGGATTAGCCACAGGCCGTAAACCTGAACAGAGAGCGGAGACCAGCCCACAGAAAGTCACCGCATGTTGCCTTTCCTCGGTCAAAACACCCCGTAGTCTTCGTTATAAATGACGCCTCACATGGTGAACACCTCAGCATCATACCTGGCAACCGGAGCTCCCCTCGGACTCTTTGATCCTCTCTGTTGTCACAGGGCAGCAGCTCCAGATACAAACCAGCTTTTCATTATGGGAAACCCATTAATTATGCTTCATGTACAGTTCTGTACATGGACACTGAACACACACAACCCTCTCTGCCCCACCCCCACTGACCACCACTTCAGCTTCAGTCATACCAATAAAACCAGGGGTTTATGGGTAATCTAGGAGAGTTATAGCTATTTTGGAGGTGGTCTTACCTCAGTGCAATGAGTTGCCATGGTGATGCTCTCTACTTATTGATTATGGCCATCAGGTTATAGGGAATCCTGTGTGTGTGTGTGTGTGTGTGTGTGTGTGTGTGTGTGTGTGTGTGTGTGTGTGTGTGTACCATATTATCTACTATGTCCAGTGTTTACCCAACGCTCCGCCTGATCTTTGTGTTTCCTCCTCAGCTCTTCCTAAGTTCCACACGCACCCAGTGTCCATGTCGGTGGACGAGGGGGGCGTCGCTCGCTTCCAGTGTCAGATCAGTGGAGTACCTGAGGCCAACATCACCTGGGAGAAGGACAGAGTGCCGCTTAGCACCAATGACAAAAGGTAGCATCATACAGACACATACTATTACTTTTCCCCTGTAGTTTTACATGTTGTTATAGCACAGCGTGTTATATGAATAAATCTTGTCCTGCCTTGCTGTGGCCTGCCGTCACTGACCTCTCCTTCCTATCCAGGTACACTCTCCTGCCAATGGGAATCCTTCAGGTGACCGGCGTGAGGCAGCCGGATGCGGGGGTCTTCCGCTGCGTTGCGTCCAACATCGCCAACACTCGCTCCAGCCAGGAGGCCACGCTCAACATCACAGGTGGGTGGACGCACATGCACCATGTCATGCTACACGTCTGCCACGAGCAAGGTTCAGGAGCTCTGTTCTCTCTGGGAACAGCCATCATCGGGCAGTAATCATGCCAGGATGTATTAGATTCAGAAGCAGTGGAGTATTTTGGAGTATTGTCATGTCATCATATTCACCTCCTTCTCCCTTCAACCTTCCAGGTGGAGCTCCCAGAACCTACAAGGAGCCGGTCATCCTGTCAGGGCCACAGAATCTCACCATCACTGTCCATCAGACGGCCATCTTGGAGTGTATCGCCACTGGAAACCCGAGGCCGATTGTTTCCTGGAGCAGACTCGGTACAACAGGACACGTCTAATAAAATGAACATGATCAGAGGATATTCGGTGTAACTCGTCATATGAACCGCGCATGTTGCTGCTTTCTCCCCATCAGACGGCCGCTCCATCGGAGTGGAGGGCATCCAGGTTCTAGGAACAGGGAACCTGATGATCTCAGATGTTTCCCTGCAGCACTCTGGTGTGTATGTGTGTGCCGCCAACCGACCAGGCACCAGGATGAGAAGAACTGCGCACGGCAGGCTTGTTGTACAAGGTCAGTGTTCTTCAGTTTGACATTTTGGGGATAGTTCTTCTCCTTTAGACAGACTGTAGTCAGGTTAGCAGTCTCCACCTGCTTCAGTATGTGTGTTTTCATGTATGTACAGTCATAAAACAGACGGAAAAGCAAGCAAGGATACATCACAAATATTCTCCCTTAGTATAAAAACATAAGGTCAGGGTAAAGAATGGGCGGCGTGCTACCACATTGGAGGAAAATCAGTTCAATCTACAGATGAACATTTAAAATCTGGATTGAAAACTGTCCTGATTCTGTCGACTGACCAGCTGGAACCGATTCACCCTCTGGACCAGACACTTATATCCTTTATTTAATGGCTCGAGCATGTGTCATTAGACCTCCATGATACCTCTGTGTGTGTGTGTGTGTGTGACCATATTATCTTGCACTGGCAGTGGGGGGAGAGGAAGAAGAGGGTCAATAGCAGAGCCCCACCTCTTCTTCTCACCTCTGCCCCCGGCTGTTTAGTGGGGGGTGGAGGCCGGTAGAACGGACCTGCTGTGCGGTGTATGGTGACACCATTGTTGTGACATAACACACACGCACATGCACTTACACA
This sequence comes from Macroramphosus scolopax, assembly GCA_901007825.1. Classification (NCBI taxonomy): domain Eukaryota; kingdom Metazoa; phylum Chordata; class Actinopteri; order Syngnathiformes; family Centriscidae; genus Macroramphosus; species Macroramphosus scolopax. The sequence continues at coordinate 18,970 of CAAKHC010014833.1, forward strand.
CGTGTACCTCTGTCCTTGTGAGGACATTAATTGACCCTCCACCTACAGCTCGGAAGGAGCAGCTAACATGTCCTCACTTTACAAAGGTGTAAAACTCAAATTGGGCCTCAGACAAGACAAGTGCACCCTTGCTGGTTCCTTTCTAACCATTAAACACTGACACATTTATCCACCTGGTTGTGTGTGTCCAGGGAATTAGTGTGTGGAGGGCCCCCGCTGTCGGGGACTCATCCATCACCTTGCAGCCTGCTCATATTTCTCTCATCATGTCATTAGCTGTGTTTTAATTGGCTGTCCTGAGGCCGGCTCATCATCAGCAGCAGCTCACCTCCCCGAGTATTCAAGGGCAACACAAGAAGACGAGTCACAAACACGGAGGAAGTGTTTCCCTCTCTAATTACCGGTTTGTCTCGAGTTTCTCTGCAGAGGTTGCATCACCTTTTGAGTCATGTGACATATATTTGATTTGCAGAAGGGATGAAACCCTCTACAACACCATCAAATATAGAGTTATCATGCCATCAAGAGAGATGGTGAAAGCATGCAAAATCTATAGTAATCATGACAGCGACAAGTTACGCTGCAAATCAAGATTTAACACACAAAACATTCAGTCTGATAAACAATGTAAAGTGTTAACTCAGACTTTTATGTTTATTAGCAAGTTAGCATGTGTCCATTTAAAACAAGGAATTTTCTGTATCTTAAAGCAGTTACTGAAAAAGTTATAATTCATGTATTTATAACTTTAAAAAATGCATCGTTTTTTAAACATAAACAAGAAGAAAACATTCTTGTGATCTCAACGGCACAAATCTATAATACATACGATGTATTTTTTTCTTAATCCGTCCGTCTGTTCATGTTGTGTCAAGTTCTTGGAGCGGATCGATCAATACTTCCCCCCGTCAGTCTCTCACAGTGATTGGCAGGGCCTCTGGTGGAGAGGACGGACAAGGGGCGGGTGTTAATATATTCATTAACTTATTGATCTCTTTTCTCTCTTTTTGGGTTGAGAGAACAAAGAGCCTTAAGTTTGAGTCGTCTGTTAATGTGAGCAGCTGAAACTGTACAGGCTCCTTTAATCACACTCATTGTAGGAAGTATAAATTAAATTACATGTTGCAGAGTATTCATGGGCTCAAATAATTGTTTAGAAATGATGCTTGTGATGAAGTGAAGAAAAGAAAATATAGTTGAAGTGACTGAATATAGCAGGTGCAAGACACTTTGGTATGTTTGGAAAAAAAGTTACACAAAAGCCAAAAGAACTTCTTCTGTGAATCTTTACACATTTACAAACATACATTTCCCATGCAGAGTGTATAAAAGGTGACATACAATCAAAAGATTTTAAATAGTCTCATCATCTGACAGGTTAGAAATCGTATTGATCCATATTTGAGCTTGTACACATATTGAAAATCTTAAATAGTTTTATCTCGTAAAAGCTGTAGAAGCATGTTTTCGTGTTGATAGGTGATTTTATACAGTATTACATCGTGCTTCTGACTCTCAATGTCATCGGGCAGCTGAAGTCAAGTTCACTGTGGTTTCATCACGTCTGAACTTTCTCACAGTCTGTGTGTCGGTCCGTCTGTGTGCTGGTCCACAGCCATGGTCAGGAGGACGGGACAAAGAGGACAGGAGACAAAGAGGAGGGAGATGGGACGGTCAACGCAGGGCGCAGGGCTCTGGGAGAGGGATGTGAGGGAAATGGAAGGGGGAGGGACTTTGACCTGCAACCTCTGACCTCTGACCCCGACAGGAGGACGGAGGGCAGAGGACTGTGAAAACGGTTGAGGTGAGGGAGGAGTCAGGACGGGCGGATAGGGGAAGTTAAAAGAGAAAAGGGGTGTGGTCTCATTATGGAGGGGCTGGAAGATGGATAGCATCCCGGCGGCTGGGTGAGGGTGACCAGGGTGTCTCCATGTGGAGGGAGACACAAAGGATGGCTGGCCAATTTGGAGAATGGTGTGTTGAATATGCCCTCCCCTCCCTCCTTCTTCCTCGATTTTTGTCCACAAAGACGAGATGAGCTGCAAATCTTTTATCATGCAGATCCAACGGAGGCCTTTAGTTCTCACGTTTTATAAGAACACCGGCACCCAAACTCTTTCCCACACTGAGGAAGATGACGATCACACAGTGAGCCACATATCCTACACAATGTTCCATAAAATAACTTCTGTGTCACGATCTATTAATATAATGTCAAACCTGCCTTCTGTCTACGTACCACCTGGGAAAATATTAAGTTGTTTACATTGATAATTCACTCAAGGTTCAACACCATATGTAGCATCTCTCAACATTACTCAGTGTCAAGCCATCTCCTGTTTGAATATACAGTATAAATATTCATTACTATCAAACCCATTAATATACTTGTGTGACTTCTTTCTGAAGAACTTAGAGAAGTTAAGTCAGCAAAGCTTTTACATGTAGCACCAGATTACATACTTCCTTTAGTAACAGAGTATATTGTTGCCTTCAGGTAACACTGAGAATTAAGAATTCAAAGGAATTATTAGGAAAAAATAGAATAAACCAATAAAAGGATGATTGAAATATGCTCGGTTTTATAAGGAAACAGACTCAGGACACACTTATGCAAATTTAGTTCAGTGCTTGTCCACAGCCGGGACAGATGCAAACAAAAGAGATCGTAATAAGATGTATGAGCGGCGGTAGAACTCAAGGTCAACAGAACCGCGGATCAATACAGAGTATGGATCGGCTGATGAACAGTCAGCTGAGGACGACTGACACTTTATAACATGATGTTGGAGCAGCTGAACAGATGAAGGGGTGGACAGCTATCCCCTCGGAGATATAACGAGCACACACACACACACACACACACACAAAGACAGAGATAATGACAATGAAGAAAACAAAGCTTCGAACTTGATATTTTATTAAATATTTATGTGTTTCAATATCATGAAAATCCATTTGTCTTCTGTCCAATCAGCCTGAACCTGCAATCATAACATTAAATCATATTCCATGTCTTAATGAATCAAACTACAGCCAACAATCACAACCATCTCAATGCTACATTACTAGTTAGTTCTCAGTTTAAACTAATCTCAGACATGGACTTCATTCTGAGAAGCACATTTTATATAGTTTTTGAATAACAACCCGTCTCCTCATCTAATGAGGACCTAAAACATTAAAGGTTCAAACCTTAATGAAATAGATGTAAAAAGTTTCTAACGAATGCAGGATAAAAACATCTAAATCATTTGCAGTAAATCAGAGTTCAGATTGAAATACAGTGTAGATGCAAATTATTTTAAAACTTTAAAAGGATTATAAATGTAAGTTTGAATGAACGATGTCTTCGTGTGTTAAAGGCATCGTAAAGCTACAGCTTGTTCCCACTTCTATCTATCTATACTCTACATTTCCTGCTGATTGTGTCACACAACGACCACACGCACCTACAAGCTTCCTTCACCACTTCCCTCCTGCAGTTTGGGCCTAGAAGAACCGCGAGCTGGTGCTAATCAAAGTGATCTAACCAGGCAAAAAGAAAAGATCGAGGGATTCGGTGATGGATGCGTCCTTATTGAAATGGTCATCTTGTTGACACATCCCCCTCAGCTTATACGTAGATGTTTGGGGTTGTAGGGTCACTGTGTGTGTTCAGGTCAATAGATCAATGAGATGCTGAGCGTGGGAGGAAGAGGGGAGGGGCTTTCAGGCTTAAGGATCTCTGCCTATATCCCTGCATTTATATGCACGTCCATTGTGCACCAATATTAAAGTGGGTGAGCAGTCAACTCTGCATCTGCCTGCGTGTGTGTGTGCGTGTGCGTGTGCGTGCGTACTGGGATAAGCATTTTTATCCTATCTTGTTTGTATCGTTTCTGGAACCAACACATCCTTTAATGGAAATACAGTTTTACGCAACTTTTTCCTCTCCAGTTAATGATGTTTCACTGAACACTTCATATATATATTTGATTTATAAACTCTCTCCGTCTCTGTACCTCCTCAGCTCCTCCCGAGTTCCTGCAGTGGCCACAGTCTGTCTCCAAACCAGCAGGGGGCAGTGCAGTGTTCACCTGTGTTGCTCAGGGTGTCCCCGAGCCTCACCTCATCTGGTTGAAGAATGGCAAGGTCCTGATGCCTGGAAACAATGTCAAACTGACCAATAACAACAGGTAGATGATGGATGTGTAGAAGTCTTCGAGCTTCAGGATCTGAAAAAATCATATATGTGTATGTGTGGGATAGAAAGCAGTAGAATTCACGGTTTTTCAATGAAAAGCTCAATGTGTGCATGTCAACTCTCAGATCTTAAATATGTATTCAGTGGTGTTGCCACATGGTGGCAGCACTGCACTGTGAGTGTACAAAGACAGATGTGTCTGGTCTTTGATGGAGATTTGACTAAAGCCACCCATCACTTCAGATGTTACAGAGTCTACTCTTCACATTTATGAATGATGAAATATTACATTACATTACAAAAACTATAATCACAGTGCATCCCAAATATATAGCTGCTACTGTTGAATTATATTTACTTTCCAACACTTGACAGTAACCACATCTATGATGTTTTAGGGGGAAGGTCATTAGGTCATTTCAGGCATATATATACTCATAGTAATATGAGTACTGAGTAGTGGAGGTTGTACTGTCAGAGATATGTCGTTGAAGTAGAAGTATGGCTGAATATACCCACTTGGGGTTTGAGCTAGGGGCCCATTTTGACCTGCAGATCCTTGATATTGTAGTAAGAGTATTCGTATTAGTGAGCAGTCTAAGTGGTTAAGTAGTAGTCAGTTAGACTAGTAATCCCAGCTGTTGTAGTAGGTTTTGTTTGTTGTTCCAATAATTGTGGGGTCTGGTTGTGTGGAACTTATCCACCTTTGTGTTGTCTTTACAGTACTTTGGCTTTGACCCGTATCAGCTCTGAGGATGAGGCCATCTACCAGTGCATTGCTGAGAACAGTGCCGGCACCAACCAGGCTAGTGCCCGTCTGGCTGTGGCCCAGGCTAAAGATCTGCCCGCTGCCCCCCAGGGCCTCACAGCCGGTGCTTTGTCCACCAACACCCTGCAGATCACATGGAGACAGACGCCCGCCGATGTCACTGAAAGTATCATTGGCTACGTCCTGCACATCCGCAAGATAGGAGGTGAGTGTCCCCATAGAAAGTAACAGTCTTTAGGTGTAGAAAACACCATCCGTATTTCATACTCAAAAATATTTGGATGTTGCAGAGCCTGACAGTCTGGAGCTGCAGGAGGCCATCAGCAAGGGGACCTTTCAACATGATGTGACTAACCTAGAGCCAGCCACCACCTACTCCCTCTATCTGAAGGCCTATTCACCTCTGGGAGCGAGCCAGCAGTCCCACACTGTCGTGGCAACAACACTAGGAGGCGGTAAGAACGTGAAAAACATGCTACAGTTTTTATACTTGTGTTTTCTGTCCTGGATCTTGTCAGGTGTTTCCAGGCAATTTTCTTTAATCTATCATGTCATCTGTGTCGTCACTTACATTCTCTGCCTCTGTTCTCCATCCAGTGCCAACTGCACCCACCTTCTTCACCAAGGTGGTGAACTCCAGCGCCATGCAAGTCCTCTGGGAGCTTCCCAACAAGGCTGGCAAGGCTGAAGGCTTCAGGCTGTCCTATCGCAGGGTCCCCCATGCCGACTTCCAGGGGCCCATTCAGCTCGACTGTCACATTAACGCCCACACCATCTCTAATCTGGGTGAGTGCGAGTGTGTGCTTGAACGTACAGGAGACACGACTGAACATTTTGCCTTTTACCTGTCGGGCTGAATACACATATTGTCTCCTTTGCTAGAAACTGACACACTGTAATCCCAAACATGTCTCTAACATTGACCTTAATCTGGTACAAAAATCATATCTTCTCATGTTGTACGCTGAATCCGTCTGTGTATAGCATGTGCTGGTCATAGTTGCACCAGCATGTACAAAACAAATGGAAAACTGCTATTTCTTCCACATGAATCTGTATAAACAATGCAGAAAATCAGTGGTAACAAGGCTTATGTTCAAGCAGCATCCGTCTCTCCCCTATGTTTGCCCACCTAGTGATACCTCCAGGCTCAATATCTGTAACCATGACAACACATGGTGATCTAAATTATATTATTGGATTGACAAACATTAACACCACACATAGCGAACACGTCCACTCGCTATCGCATGTTTGAGGGGCTAAACATGTTCAAAAAATCGTGACACTTTCCAAATTGTATGGGTATGAAACACAAGTGCTCAAAAATGACTCACTTGTTTCATTCAACAGTCGTTCAGTTTGACAGCTTCATGAAGGAGAATCATGAACTCTTTATTCTTCTTGCAAGTTACATGTGATGAGATATATTGTTACAGGTTGAATATAAATGTCATTTTTAACAATCAATGAATCAGATGTTAATGTTAATTAAAACACCCTGAGCACAAAACTCCACCAGATCCCATGTAAAGAAAGGAAGTGCTGATTTTTGTTATGTTGCATGAATCTGCCCCGAAATGTAAAGAATCCTCCAACAAGTCAGGGGACAATCAGAATCCTGCTGACCAACTCAATCAAACACATGTGAACCACTAAAGACACGCTTACTCATGTAAATCAGCTATTATTATTATTTTCAGAAGTGATGGTCTATTTCAGTAGCAAAATGAAAAAATACAAAACAATATTAAAAAAAAGAATCAAAAGAAATATAACATCGCTAAACCCTCTTCTATACGTGGACCAGATTGGAGGATGATCCTATCAAATCCCTAGAAGGAGTTTGTTCGGGGACAACCCCTGGAAATCAGCAAAAACATATAATAATAATAATAATAATAATAATAATAATAATAATAATAATAATAATAATAATAATAATAATAATAATAATAATAATAAAAAAATTCAACATATAAATAATAATAAATAAATGCTGCAGCATTCACATTAATAAAATTTAGGAAAACAATAATGTGAATGCTGCAGCATTCACATTAATAACTGCTTAGACTGCTGGTCTTTATCTCCCATATAATTGGTGTCAGTAACATTGATCTTACCAAGGTTTTATTCCGAGTTTCTAGGAAAAGATTTAGTTTTTACCGACCTATAAAATGAAATACTGCCTGTTTTGCTGTCTTATATCGTAACCGATGATGAACACCAGTCTCTCTGTTGTCCAGCACTTTGGATAAAGGCTGAAAACAGTGATGACAGAGTATTGACCCTGCAGATGTTCACACTGTCACTATGTGCAGCTTTCATTGAGCGCACATTGATTTTCACAACCAGAGTGCAGTAAGTAAAGGCTGCAGATGTGCATCATCTGACAACACAGGACGTAATTGCAGTTCAACGTGTGCCAACAAGAAAACAATAAGAAAAAAGTAAACAAAGGCAAAGATGATTGCTGGAATGACTGATCGAATGTATTAATGACACAAACGGATTGAGTCCATTTACGTCACAGCATGGAACAATACCACCAGTCTGAAATCTATTTTCTTAAGTAATTCTAAGAGGCATTATCAGTGATCTTGAAAGCCAAGAGGAGAGGTAGATGTACTAAATCAATACGGCAATCTCTCTGCGGTACATCTTGTTCATGTATGTATTGCTATTGTATTGATACGGCATAACATACCTCTGTATGTCTCTCTGTTTTAGAACCAGCTGCAGTATATGAAGTCAAACTGGTGGCCTACAATGGAAACGGGGAGAGCAGCTGCTCCAAGAGACTGGTGTCACTGGCAGATGAAGGCACCAGTGCCCAAACCAGTGGTGAGTGTGACAGCAGTCTGTGTCCTGCAAATGTTCTCAGCTGCTCCCATATAGTGTATATTGGGTAATAAACTCAGGATATTTCTAGATAATGTGCTCTACCACTAAACAGGTTGCAGGTAAACATCCAGCCAAGGTCCCCGTGGATCAATTGTCAATGAAATAACTTCAAGTGTCTAACCTTTACCATAAGACCATAGCATCAGCAATATTTTGTTGAAACCTTTCTGTAGGGGAGCAGAACCTCTGTGAGTGCAGGGATGGAGAGGCCTCTCTGGGCAGCATCGTTATTGGCATTCATATTGGTACAGCCTGCATCATCTTCTGTGTTCTCTTCCTCATGTTTGGATACCGGCGAAGGTAAGTTCCACTACACTGTACATCCTCTTTGCATGTATATTTCGTACTATTAACAACTATTGTTAAACCATAACCCAATTAATTACATGCTTACTGATGTAGATTATTGTTCAATAATTAATAGGACTGGCTTTTAATAATGCAGATTGTTCATCTGTGATACTAATGGATAACTCTGCAATATAATGTCCTCACTGCTGGAACTTGTCTGCAGTTTGTTTTGCAGTAAAGGGACTCAGGACAGCTGGTCTGTACCAAGGGACAACACGGGACACAATGGTGTCCATAAAGAGGCAGCAAGTCGTCCCAGGGTGGAGTCGGGGCCTCAGGTAGTCACTGACTGTTTCATCCACCCTCAAGACTATGATCTGGTGCATGGACGGGGAAAAGTGTTTTATCTAATAAAAGATGTACAGGTCTTTGCTGCGGTGTAGAACATAACTATTGATAGTGCTTGTAGTTTTAAACAGAAGGGGGGATGTGAGAGTCGGTGGGGGGCAGTTGGAACATTATTACATTATCAGTCAATGTCATTATTATGCAGCACATCTTATGCATTAATTGTGCTGGATAATGTTAATCCAGCAATATACTTCATTATCAGATTAGATTTACAGATTGCCTATAATCAGTTAGACACAGTTCATATGTGCTTTCATGTTTCCAAATGATAACAGCAGAGAAAGTGAAAGAAACGGATGCACTGATTCGACCAGTGCAGGGTTTATCTCAATGGAGATATCGAAGACAGAAATCTGTCTGATGCATAGTCCATCTAATTCCTTGTTCTTCTTCTCTCCTCTCCTTGCTGCTGCCTCTGGGACTCCGTCTGTCAGCAGGTGGTCTGTCCAGCTCAGTGCCAGGTCACCATCGAGCAGCAATCGTCAAGTCTGCCTGGCACAGGCACTGGCTAGCACTGGTCAATATTACCCCCCCCAACCCCCACCCCAACACCCCTTTCCTCCCCTCCAACGCTTTGCTACTCACCTAGGAAACTCAAACCCGCCATCGATGAGCACTATGCTCACCCCAGTTGTTAAGTTGTTAGTTGCTCCTAAACCTGCTGCTAATACCTAAACCAACAAGATTGACAGAATGCTTATAGAGTCCTAGGAAAACCCATCCCATCCGTATATTCCAGCCCTACCTCAAACCAAAGTTTATGCCTTTATTGCCTGTGCAGTTGCACACGTGCATTCAGACAAAGCCTTCAAAAAGCATCGTCACTCCGGATCGACTGGGTCCTGTTCCATTCTTAATGCGTCACGTCAGTTCTCCAGTGGGAGTCTGTTTCATAACCAAAATATTATATTTCTTAGATGTCCCGTGGTAAGCTGACATGTGAATAGAAATCCAGAATGAAACCAAATGTTGTCACCTGACAGGATCCTCCAAAACAGTCGGTTGTGACAGAACTCTTGGCTTTGCCTTCAGTTACTCTGCAATAAGAAATGGAGAAAACATAGCGGCCTTTGTGAAAGCCTTATAAACGTGAGTGTGATCAGAAATGATTGTCCATCACCGTACAAGCCATGGAGAAGAACCATATAAACAGGCATTATTTTACTCCCCTCGTCCTCAGCCTAAAGCTGCACTCCTCCAAAGAAATCTACCTCAGTCTGTGGAGAATGCCTGAGCCATATTAGAGGTCAGTGTTGGCCTGATGATGCTGCTTGTGCTAGCCTACCTCACCAAAAAGTCCTGAAATCCTTTCCCTTCAGCAAATATTTCCTAAAAAACCAGTGCCAATGCCAGTGTCCCGTGCCAGCCGCCAAGCAGGCCAGTCTAGAGGGTGCTCACTGGGATGACCACCATGGAGAGCATAACCGTAGCAGAGCCTGGACGCCACAAGCTTGAGCCTCGCTCATCCACATGAGCCGGAAAACCTCTTGTTCCAGCAAGGTCTCCTTTAGTCCCCATTGATATGTCAGGTTCTGATCTGACATCATTGTGGCCAAACGTCTTTCAAATACCCCAAAGTATCCGTCTCCTCTGATACATTTGTGCAGATGATGTGCCTCGTGGAAAATACGGACCTCAAAGAATTCTTCGTGAACCTTTTCAGCCGTGCATTCGATTTATTTCGATGAAGCCCTTCAAAGAAAACAAGTTCAAGCTAACAGGGACCTTGTTAGATCTGCATGAACCTGATGGCACACTGAAGATGAGCCAAACATGACTGTTGCAGGCGATGCTGCCAAGTTAACTCTCCAGATGCCAAATTGGTCACCCTGGGACCTCAACGACACTGAATTGGCGGCTGAAGATGTTTTAAGGTGAGACTTGCCTGGAACGCACGGACGAGGCTTCTGTTTCACCACGTCAGCCTATCCAAAAAGTTCTTCTATGAAAACCAAGCTAAATGACGCCCAAAGATGTTAACGTTTTCATGGTTTTCTTTATTTCATTTGATTTCAAAAGAGACGATGTTGGGTTGTTCCTGTTTGAAAGGGGTCACCTATATGTGAAGTGCTTTAACTGGACCAAACCAAAAAAAAATGTTTTGCTCATGATTTAATTACCATTTCTTCAAATAATATCTTTGATATCCTTTAAGTTCGGAAGTCATTCCAGGTGCACCCCTTCAACACAGAGCTCATTTTGTTGATACTAGTGTTTAACTTTTAGAGAGCGACCAAACGAATATGTCAGATATTTTGAAAGACTTTTTTATGTCAGAACTATAGAAGGAATACTTGCTTTCTTTTTTAAAGTAGTCGAATTCTTGCCAAATATTTAGCTATCTTGAAGAAATATGTAACCAAATACCTCTACATTTTTAACATTCCTAGTCTTTACCTTTACGCCTCCTCATAACCGAAGCACAGAAACACGTGTGTGTGCGTGTGTGTGTGTGTGTTAGCATTGCGAGGAAACATCAACTATCTAATCAGTTTTTTATCAGCC
>CAAKHC010014833.1:30058-40421 GCA_901007825.1 Macroramphosus scolopax
TGTGTGTGTGTGTGTGTGTGTGTGTGTGTGTGTGTGTGTGTGTGTGTGTGTGTGTGTGTGTGTGTGTGTGTGTGTGTGTGTGTACAAGAGTGTGAATAACTGACGAGAGGTGAACTACGAGGGCAGCAGCTTTGAGAAGGAACCACAAATTTAAATAACACCTGAATTGAAAATGCATTTTAAACACACCACATTAACTCTTTCCTCACGTCTCCTGAACAAGTGACCAACCATCGGACGGAAATTGCAAATTAACGTCAGTTTGCAGAGACAGACATTAGTTAGAGAGCTGAAGTACATGGAGCAGCTGTCGTACATTTACTGTCTAATTTTACTAAAGAAAAATCTCATTATTTTTGACTACAAAAGGAAATATTTCCGATGTGTTCCCGCCACTGAAAACATTAAAATAAGATATTGAACAAGGTTTTAAACATGACTAAAGAAATTCATATACCAGTGCTGCCTGAAGTTCCCTCTGTCCTTGAAGTTTATTCATCTCTCTACTCATGAGTGTTAAAGGTTTATTCAAAGCAGAGCAGGCTTTTATTCCTCGTCACCTGTCTAACGCAACCAAAAGCTGTTAAACTAACGTGATACCAAAAAGTGTATTTGATAAGGAAGGCCTGAAGAGTCCATGTGTTTTTGTAGTGTGAAGTGTGTAGTGGGTCGGCTGGTGTTTGAAATGGAAAGCATCTGCTGCTTCTGTTTGTTTTGTTTCTCGGCCTCGTTTCATTCGGTTCCTCCTGCTGTTAACAGGAAATGTTGCCAATACAAATGTTCGGTTTTTTGGAATGTTTATTATTGTTATTACTATTTAGATTGATTAATTATGATCATTTGAAAATGATTTGTTCTCATGTGTGAAGATGGAATTACTGTTATTGTTTTTAGGATCGCATCACGACGGTCGTTGAGCGAGTGATGTGAATTTTTCCTGAGACTGTAAATTTTAAGGCTGGAACATTTTTTTGTAGCCAACACTCACATTTTGCCTGAAAGAGCCAGAAACAAGTAGGTGAAGAAAAAAAAAAAAAAACTGTAGTAAAGTAGAAACTGGCTGCTAGTACCAATGAGAAATAATGCTTTAACTAGAAACCATCTTCAGACGATGTCACACAGCCGTGATGCTGCTCAGCATGTGGAGCCTCCAACCCTTCATGGGTCAGACACCTTCATGTTGGAACCTTTTGCCTTGATGACACACACTGACTCATCACCGGCTGTGATGACTATTAACTCTGACCTTTCCTCTGGTGTACTGGAGCCGACTGAACCTAAAGCTTTAACTGTGATTGAGGTGTTTGTCTGTGGTCTCTGGACCAAATGAAAATGTCTGAGCGTTCTGTAGAAAAGCTGCAGCTGGAAACAGAGACCGAGCTGTGACTTACGAGGGTTTTACACTACATTTATTTTACACTGCAAGGTGGCACATTTGACGCCGTTCGTTCACACAAATCACAGAAATCTCAGCTTTGGTTTAATTGACTGTTGGGATCGTTACTTCCACTGCCTTCGTACAAACTGCCAGTGCTACACTGTGGTATTTACCTTTACCTACGTCCCATCCTTGCTTGTAGCCACTGTAAAGCAAGTCGAAGCATTCAAACAATATACATCGATTGCACTACATGCAGCACTGCTGTACACAACAAGGGATCAGCAGGCAACAATGGGTTCTGTGATTTGAGTGAACTGACTCTTTAATTTGTATTTATTTATTTATTCATACTAATGGGTTGTACGTTTTTAAGACACAACACCGCTTTCCTGCAGAGCTCATATAGAGATAGAATCCTGGGGTCTGATGATACTATAGATCACATCACATACCTGGAAGGTGTGAGGATGGACACAGAGCAAACATTAGCTTCATTCACTGTGCACTCAATGGGAATAATATTAATATTGGAGTCCCAGCTTGGTCTCTGTGTCTGCTCTGAATGTCTGGACTGTACTCAGCTTTCTCTCCTTCCTCGATCACAAACCAAATAAAGACATTTTGATTAATGTATGTTTCTGTCTACGTTTTATCTTTATTAGCATCTGGCGGATGAGCTCAGCTTGCCTGTGCAGGTATTTACTCCTGGCTGAGGTAACGTCCATTAGAAGGACTCCTCATGCCGACCCAAGTGACGGATGTTTTCACAACGTTTGGTTGAGAGTTACGGAATAAATAATTGCCCATGTTATTCACTGGTTTTGGTGCATCCCGTCAAGTATCCAATGACACTGTCAGCAGCTTCTCCAGGACCTGCGGTCACCAAGGTAGATAGGAAGGATGAGATACGAAGGAGAGCAGGACATGAGACCCGGAAGTAAAGTACGACTGTCAACATCGTCAACAGTGTAAGACCACTGATCAATAAAGATCACATAAGAACAAATATCATATCAGATTGATTCAGGGACAATCAAAGCTGCGTATACAGAGCAGCTTATGAAACACCTTCACATTAAATATCTGCTCAATATTGTCTAGAAAAACTTTTATTGAGCTTATAACTTTGATTCTTGACATCACATCTGCTTACGCTTAGAGAATAATAATAATAACTTTGGTACAGTCACATTCAGTACATCGTAAAATATAAACATATGCTGATCATATATCTGCTTACAGAACAAGAATTCATTTCTTGCTGACTAATAGAATCTATAACTGGTTTAATACTGGCCAAGTGACTAATACTTTTCCATTTAACAATACCAACCACTGTTAATAGCATATTTGTTCAATCATGCAAGGTAATAGTAATTCTCCAGTTAACAGTGTCTTCTGCTGACACAGACCCTTAAAGGGACAGTTCAACATTTTGGAAATAAACTCTGACAATCTGAAAGTGAGATGATGGGGTCGATATTAAATTCAATGTCTATTTGATAATGATAGACCTTTTTAGCCTAGCTTAGCATTGACACTGGCAACAGGGGGAAACGACTGCTCAGTCCACAGCTCAGAATAATTCAGTCTTCCTGTGACGTAGTGCCAGTTCCAGGTGGTTTGCTGCAGGCCCAGTGTGTGAGCCATATGAGGGACCCCCAGACCAGGTTGATCCCTAAGTGAGGAACACTAGACACGACTGGCATGAGAGCATGAGGCGCATAGACATAGACTCTGACAGCCAAACCAACCTTTGGAGTTGCAGTCATTCTGAAGGCATCGTACCCCATTTGTAGACTGTTCCATTAGAGTCCCTCTATTTGCTACACTTTCCATCAGTTCAATTTTATATTGTAAAAACCTTAAAAGAAACACAGAAGGGAGAAATTATTCACAACTATCTGTCCAATCCACATTATAATACGCTAAACTCCTACTCATCTACTATAATACATTCTTGATGAATAGCAAATGATGAAGAGTCTTCAGTGGACTACACGGTGGGCAAAATACAACATGCTCCTGTTGTGCTGCACTAGTGTGGAAGAGAGAAGTGTAGAACAGGAGGGAGGGATTTGAATGTTGCTGCACATCTTGTAGCAGATGTTGGGTGAGATGGACAATCACAGTGTCTCTGTTGCAGGTCCTCATTATATTGGAAGAAGATGTACCAGTGAAAAATCAACCAATAATTGTTAGGGAAAACTAAACCTTCTCAGGTCTGTCCAGCTCTGCCTTGTGATTCTCAAACCTTTGTCTTAATCGCCACAGAAGAGAACAACAGTCAATACAAAGACATTTAACGTACAGACGGATCATGCTGCACATTTGTTTTCATCTGTGTTTGTGAGGAGCGATCGAAGACTAGTGACTGAGGTCTTTCCTCCAGACCAGAGTTCACATCTCAAACGATTCTTAAAGGTAAGAAAAGCCGCTGTTGTTCCCCATCAGTAACGTACACATGGATTTCATTGAGCAATAAACAGCTGACACGTCTAAAGGACACTGGGTCACAAAGCTTCAGTCCTCAGCATGAGATCATCCGTGTTCTATACTTGGTTCCCACTATGTGGGTTGGAGCTCAGGTCAGACTCCATCTCTCCGGCGGCACCGGCGATCCGACCCGACAGACGGTCCACGGAGCGAGGCGAGGCGTCGCTGGTGCGGCGACGGCAGCAGCACGCCACCACGTCGGCGAGGTCAGCTCGGAAGGAAGTTGTGTAGAAGCCGTAGATGACCGGGTCGCAGCACGTGTTCAGGTTGCCAAAGATAAACAGCATGTGGTGCACATACTCGGGGGTGTGCTTGATCATGGCCGGTTGGAACCAGTACCAGATCCCCAGCAGGTAGTAAGGTGTCCAACAGATGACGAAGGAGCTCACAATCACAACCGTCATCTTCAGGGTCTTCATCCGGGCTTTTGGTATCATGTCTGTTCCACTGCGTCTCAGGCATTGCTCACCATCTGAACACACACAACACGGGCAGAAACAGAAGAGCATCCGGTCCATTACAGTGTCTGTGTTTGTCTGAAGTCAGTTACAGAGTTTCAAAGGATAGTTACACTTTATATCCCCTTAGGTGAGTAAAACCTTTTACCAGGGTGAGAACAATGTCTTATTGATTGATTGAATGCTTTATTTAGAAGGACATGGAAGCAGTACAAGTACAGTTCACAATTCAATGGTCCTCTAAACTGGATCGCTCATAAAAGCACAACGGCTTGTTTAAAATTAACTAACAGTTAATCCAGATTACGGCAAGTGATTATAGTCACCTGCTGTAATGTTTCATCTGATTACAGATAGAAGCAACACAAAGAAGAAATACAGGTGATCAGGCCTTAATGAGTGAACTCTTCTTTAATCTGGATGTTGTTGTTGTTTTCCCCGACAGGTTTAATTACACCCCACTAATGTGCGTCATCAGTCACATCATTAAATAAAGTTTATGTTTCTGTCCTTCTAATCTGTTCATTTCAGTAGAATCAGGATTGACGTGAAAGAAGTAAATCTGCACCAGTATTACAAGTTCAGTTTGAATTTGGGGAAAGTTTGGAACATGAATTCTCACTGCTTAATAATAGAAACTTCCCTTACCTGTTGTGTCCTTTAGGGGTCGCTGTCCAACACAGTGAACACAACCCAGCTAGCCTGGAGCGCTACCAGCAGGGTCACGTTAGTTATGGAGCTCCGCTAGTGTTGAAAATTCATCCTGAAATTCCTTGCTAGAGCCAAATTTTGATTTTATATTACTGTGTTTGACATATGAAGTTGTTTTATTTGACAGGAATTTGAGATTTCAAAGGTTTTTTGAGTGTACAGAGTGTAAACAGGTTGCAATCCCTCTCTGCACAAGAGCACTGTAGAAGAAGGAACTGTTAACTGTCATAAAGTTCCTATCAACAATGACACAAGTTGTGAGGTGAAACTGGTTGATTTGTGCCTCCAGAGGTCACACCTTTAGGATGTCACACACCTTTGCTCTTGTGCATCTGCCCACTGATCTTGGTGAGGATGCGGGTGTAGCAGAACATCATGACAAGCAGGGGGAAGACATACAGCGTCACAAAGTGAAACATGTTGTATGCTGTCTCCTGCCAGCGATGCTGGAAGCTTCCATGGGTCACACACTGAGTGAAGTCCACCCCGTCTGCCTTAATGGCCCGAAAGATGAAAAGCTGAGGATGAGGAGAGCGCAAAGATGAAGGATGAATACCATGCAGTCACAGGAAAACTCAGGTGCAGTTTGTTTGCATTAAACAAATGTGGTATTTGTTCATGTCATACAAACAACACACAGAACACAATGCAAGTGGTTCATTGGCCCTGAATTGTGCATTAAAGGACTTAATGCACCTCAAGGTGTCACAACTAAAATATAATGGTAGTTATATTATTGTTATTATTATTGTTCTTTTAAAGCTAAGGGGAGCTGTTACTGTGTTAACTGGATTTGTTTCAGCATGATGTTATTGTGGCTGCACAGGTTGGTTAGTAGAGCTTCCTGGTGTCTGGATGAATCAACATTAACCTGCGCCATAAAGCTTCATGGTTGTCTGAGAAACATTAAAACCACATCAGCCGTTGCACTGGCCGACATATTCCTTCATTACACGAAGACACACACACACACACACACACACCGTCCTGTTGACGGAGATGTTGGAGCACCAAATGTGGATGGATCATCCGCTGAAAATAGTCCCAGACGATCATTATTTCCTGCCTGAGTCATTTTGATAAAAGCTGCTGTGATCAGCTGTCCTGTCCTGTTTCTGTCATGTGAGCTCCGTTTGTACGAGCATACACAGGTATGAGCTCCACTGATGGAGTTTACTGGTGATACTTGAATCCACTGGTTTTCATTCTGTCTACACGAAGTTTCTTTTTCTTTTATGTGAGTGTTGTACCAGTCCAAAGTGTGAAACACCAACTGCCTGCTGGTACACAAACATCTAATTAAGGAGGATCAGTGACCTGCCTGGAAATCCCATCAAGCACACGAGTTATCTGCCCTGCCTGACAGGTCGGTTAGTAACCAGGATCGCTGGAGACAAGCACTCTGTCCTCTCCTTGTCCACCCTGATGTCCTATCAGTGACTGAATCTGCTTCCAGCTTCAACAAGCTCCTCAGCAGCTCTATTTTTAGCTTGTCTGCTGCCTCACAGACGATGCTGCCTACGAAGAGCCTCGAAGGTCCAGAGCCAGACCTCCACAGATGCACTTACTACGTTTAAAGACGGCTACGTAAAATAAATCAAAGAAAATCTAGATTTAACTCTAAATTAGAGCAATTTTAGAGACAAACTCATCGATCCCTGGAAGTTAATTTCAACTATTACAAATTATTTAAATACATAAATAAATCCCTTCCTGTCAAGGCCAATGTGTCTCTGAGACCGTCATACAGTCCTGCTCGGTGGTCACTGCAGCATAAACCTATTTATAATGGACACTATGACAATAAAGGAACTAACATCACGGCCCAGCATCTGTCTCCCTCTTGATTGGCTGCAACATTTCTACATTAGCAGATAATAGACCTGTCCAATCAGATAAAACAATAGCAAGAAATAATGGAGAAATATAAGTCTAACTTCAGATCCAATCTTCTGTTTAGCATGCGTACTTGACTCATCAATACCTGTCCGGGACCTGTAGGTCACTCAGTGTTACACCCTGAACTTATGGTACCTGTGGCGATGCCAGCAGCAGACTCAGGATCCAAGCCACCAGCAGCATGCGTTTGTTCCTGAGCCCAGCATCCAGTGAATCAAGAGGATGAAGGATAGCTCGATACCGGTCCAGGCTCACCACCACCAGTATGAATGCTGCTGAATGCATGGCAAAGAGCTTAAGGAAACACAGCAGTTTACACATGATGTCCCCAGCATACCACTGCACTGTAATGTTCCAAACGGCATCCAGTGGCATCACCACGAACGTCATCATCAAGTCAGCTGACGCCAAGCTGGTGATGAGCGGGCGCAGATGCGCTGCCAGGCGATAGCCCCGGCCCCAGCACACGCTGATCAGGACCGATAGATTGCTGACAGCAGCAAAGACAAACAGCACCAGAGTGGCGGCTACACGGCAGCGGGCGGCGACGGTGAAGGATGGAGCCTCCCAGCGTGGGGTGG
The DNA here is from genome assembly GCA_901007825.1 of Macroramphosus scolopax. Taxonomy (NCBI): domain Eukaryota; kingdom Metazoa; phylum Chordata; class Actinopteri; order Syngnathiformes; family Centriscidae; genus Macroramphosus; species Macroramphosus scolopax. The sequence goes on from CAAKHC010014833.1 coordinate 37,585, forward strand.
AGAAGTTGAGCGGAGAGAAGACGGAGCTGTTCTCCAGAGGGTAGGCAGGCGTGGACACCCACAAAGAAAGGTTTCCTGTCATCCTGAGAGAATCTGAAAACAAAAGCAAAGTGATTATAATTATCTGTATATAAACTGTGTCGTAAAGTCTGAAATCTCCAGAACTGTAAATGTTTTCAGACACATGTGAGGTGTCAAGTCAATGGCCAATACTGCATTTGATTGCTAAATATGAATAGTCGAATGCTGCAGGCGCCTCCTGCCATGAATGAATTGATTGACAAGACACCTGGATATTATTATTAATATAGAAATAACAAGCAGGTTTCTAAATGTCACATCATGCTGCTATCATATGCTTAAAGGAGGATACAACAGATGGCGGGGGGGCATGTAAATGACTGCTTGGGTGTTGTTGATGGATTTAAAATTATGCAAATGTTAATTATTTGTTAATAAAACAATTAGTCTCCTCATAGGTGCCAGTGGAGGTCTATAGGGAACCAAAAACAGAAACAGCCCTGTTTAAAATTAATGCTCAAAGCGGTACAATGTTGCCTCATTCACCCACACATGCAGTCGTGGCCCAGGCTGCCGTGCATGGTGTCAAGCAGCCAGTGGTGTTCTGGCTCATTTGGTGCCCTCGATCCAAGATCATGTCAGGACTTCCCATTTCAACTATCATTGCCAACTTGCTAATTAGCAGAAATTAGGGGTTCATCGTCCTGCTAAAGGAGTCTCGTACAGTCTCAGGCATCAAATCAGTGACCTTCTGATAACCAGGCCGCCACTCTATTAACACATGTCGTGCTTGATGGTTGTATTAAACATTTGTATCTGTAATGGACTCGTGATTTAACGTAAAGTCTCCTGATCCAGCAACCTGTGGATAGCCTGCACTCTGCTTAAGCAGTGTTTGAGTTTCAGCACTTGTTGCTATGAGAACAGTTCCAGATAATCCTTGAAACAGCTTTAAGGAACTTTAAATCTTTGTCTAAAGTCAGCAATGATAAACTTGAGCAAACTCAGTCATCCAAATATGAAAAACTAACTTTTTGAATTGTTAATGCAGTTGAATTAATAATAAAAATGGTGCAAGCTGCAAAACAAACGAAAGAACCAAAAGAGTCATCTGTCTAAAGGTTTGGAGTGATGCAGGCTCAGATGTGGTACCTGATGCCCTGGTCTGATCGTGATCCCTGCAGGTGGCAGCGGTGCAGCAGCGCCCTCTGCCGGCGGACCGACACGTGTGTTGTTGCACCAAAGAAACCTGTACAAGCGATGGTTCCGTCCTAAATGCACCTCAAACCTACAGATAACACAATGTGTCACACGCACATTCATTTGCAATACAATGAAACATCTCTTTCAGAGGTGATCTCCTCCCCTCAGATGGATGCCCTCTCTTCTTTATGACACTTTCTTCATAATTTCAGGTCCATGAATTGGACTGCGTTACTTCGACATTGGGGAGTGTCTTCCCCCCTCCCGCTATGCACACAGTCATCTCACTTAAACACACTAACATGCATCTATTAGAAGAAGCAATATGTTTTACCTGGATTAAAGAAGTCTACTGGTGGTGGGATGAAGAAAGCTGAAGGAATCCGGTTACAGAGCGGAGCTGTCCGACGTCCTGAAGCATCACTTTGCCTTATCTCACACACTTTTTATCACATGATAAATCCAAACTGATCAATGTGTTGCGGTTGTTTTATCGCCACCATCAGCTCTCTGATGCCTGCAGGCACGCGCGCCGCCGTCTACAGTGAATATATTCAGCCTGAACAAGGAGCTGCGGGGATCGATGCTGATTGGTTAATTAAAGCGGCTGACGTGCGGGGTGCTGCAGCGGCAGCCACCTTTGTGACAGAGAAGACATCCTGGGGAATTTTCCAGTGCATGTGTGGGCTCTTTGTGCGGAGCTGATGAGAGAGGAACTGAATGAAATATGAGGATCATATTTTGATTGAGCTGCAGTTCATCTGCAGTGTCACATAACATCATAATGTTTGCACCAAGTGCTCATTCCTCACCTGCCTGCTTTGATATTCCTCAGTTACTGTCTATCGCTGCTATCACATTGAGCCTGAAGCAAACGTGAATCACATGATCTCTGCAGTGCTTCAATGCTCTCATGTTACATCAGTTGCCTTGCATGCAGACATGGATGCAGTCCTGGAGACTTGTAATGTGTATAAATAAAACAAATACTCAAAAAGAGAAGAAGTGATCAAATGTTTTCTCAAACAGACAGTTTTCTTTTTACTTTTAAATACGGATTGAAATCAACACAAACATGTTGAACATCTGTCTTAAAAACAAATTGGAGAATCTTGTACCAGAATAGTATTTGCCTCTCCGACACTGGACGCCTTCCTTTGTTAATGACCCCACACAGTTTGAGTTAAAGGAACAGGTTAGAGGTCATCACTGATGTCCAGAAGGCACCTGCATAACGAGGTCCTATTCAAAAGGCGAAGTTCTTTAATGTGTCTGTCAGTACGTGTGATGATTGTTATATGGATGAACGTACTGCCGTCTGGTGTTTATGTAAACTAAAAGCTGTTATATCACTCATAGCATTTTATCTGTGCAGCTCAAATAGGGAAAAATTGTTTGTGGAAAAAAAAGATCAGCCTATCATCAATCAACACCTTGGATTTATTAAAAGCTGATGATGAGCTGTAATTATTATAGGTATTACGGTGATCCATCATCCCTCTCTGTTCACTACAGGTAAAGCCTCATGGGTGGTGGTCTGCAGACTCCTTATACAGCACATGTGCCCTCACCATCTTCATACGGCAAGTGTACGTGTCATGTGAGGGGTACAT
>CAAKHC010014835.1:0-10418 GCA_901007825.1 Macroramphosus scolopax
TTAATCCCGTGCGAATTGGTCATTTATGTTACTGTCAGAAGTCCTGAGGTCAAATTATTTTACCCCAGGTCAAACTAATCCCGTCCGAATAGGGCTTTATATGTGTACATCTTAAAGTTAGGCGCACCAGTGCAACCAACTAAACAGTTATTCTGAAGCCCTTTAAAATTATAAGGAAACCAGCACTTCATGAGTAATTTTACTGCTACGTATGCTACATGATGGGTATCTTTTCTAATATTCGTACATAATGTTAGTTTCTTTGAATGTGATTATGCCAGTGTTTTTAAACTGAAATATTGTACCGTCTTTTGCAGAGTAAGCATGACATCCAGAGGAATACAGTCAACTGACTTCAACAGCCTGCAAGAGGACATCAGAATGTGGGACATGTAGGTAGGTAGATACTTTATTTATCCCGAGGGAAATTCAAGACCTTTCAAGATGTTGCAAGGTGAAGCAATTAAAGCTTGTTGAGACAAAGCAGGTCTCTCAGAGGACTGTAGATCGGCCGTCCTTCATTTTATTGTGCAAGGTCTCCAGCCCTTCTCTCTGGTTTCTTCTTTCCATCTTTCCAGAACCTTGTTGTGGATTTACAGCCTAACAGTGTGGTTATGTCTCGCACAACTGTGCGGCGCAGGATCGATTCAGCCACAACTACATAATGTTCTTTTCTGACATCACACACTAATGATGTAAGTGTAAAGTGTTTTTTTTCATTGATCTGAGTATGCTGCGTGTTTAACACAGTCAGGTTCAAATGTGGATGCAAACAATCCATTGACACTCTGGCAGAGGTTTGTCAGAGCGTTGCCATTGTGCTCTTGTCTTGTGGGCAAGTTAGGAAGGTTAAATAAAGTAACATTTCAATGACTTGCCTCTTTTTTGTCGATGATTTTATTTTCTAAATGTGTTATTCTTCAAGGTATTAACATTAAAGATTAAATAAAAACCCAATCCAGGAGGTTTCTATGGGTAAAGGTCAGCACTGTGGCAGTAATAATACAATATTTACAAAATGTACTCTTGATACTTAAGTACTTTTAAAAACAAGTACTTCAGTACTTTTACTTAAGTAAACGTCTGACTGTGGTACTTTTACTTGTATTTGAGTAAAATTTAACAAGCCGTATCTGTACTTTTACTTAGGTAATGAAGTTGTGTACTCTGTCCGCCTCTGGTCATTTCTTGTCACGTCTCAAAACTCCCAGAAGAACTCCCAGAAGGGTTCGTGCCGCTCGCAGCTTCAAAAGACCATCTCAAACATTCTGCGTGTTTTTTGTCTGAAACTGAAGCTGCAGATTCTTCTGGAAGTTTGTTTTCTTGAACTACCTGCAAACTCTCATCACTTTGTGTTTCAGTAGACTTAAACTGAATTGAAGAAGTGACCAACAATGTTCTCCATGTTTTATTCACCCGACTCACGTCAGCGAGGAACCGACCCGATGAGAATCGAACCGAGCGATGACGTCACTGAAGAGTTGAAGACATCAGGTGCGTGTGGAGGACAAGGAGGCTGTGACCTTCATCGCATTGACACGTCTTTAAAGGCAGCGCCCGGACTTTTAACGCCACCTGCTGGTTATCTGCTGATATCCTCAGTTTCTGTTAAACTCCTGAAATGGATGAAAACACTCCTTTTCCTGTTTGACTAAACAAACTCAAAGTGTGATTAGAATCTGACTTCCTGTCAGCGATGATGTCCCGTTGCGGTTGATGTCTCGCTGCAGCGGCTGCAGCTAGGGAGGTTGTCCACCTGTCTCCGGGTTGGCGGTTCCCCAGCTCCTCCTGTCACATTGTTATAATGTGTGACATCACACAGTGATGCATCCTGTGCAGGTGCTGTGAGATCACACTAGTTTTAGAGGTGTATCTTCACAGGGGGCGGGGCCTCTTAGACAGGCGTCATGTTCCATCTGCAGCAGCTCAGAACGGACAAACCGCCACAAGTTTAGCTTTGCTCCCGATGGTTTCTTATTTTTTGCCTTCATGCAGCAACGCCAGTCCTTTTCAAACCAGGGATCAGCTGATCAATGGCCGGTTGTCATGGCGACCACAGTGGACATCCAGCGGAAGATACAGAGGATGAAGAAGGCGACGTGTGAAGAAAGCTGCTCATAGATAGGAGATTTAAAGCACCTGAGGTTAACTCCACCCAGACACAGAAGGCAGTCGACATGATGGCTGTGAAGGTGAAGCGTGTTTATACACTCAGAATATTGATCCTGTTGTTGCTGTACTACCTGCTGCCACCAGAGGTCACTGCTGCCCCAGTCTAAGAAACAAACTCTTCTGAAGGGCAAAGCCTGAAACGGATCTGAAATGAATCGATCAGAAGGTTCAGGAACTGTATCATTCGTTTAATCCCGAAAATATCAGCAGGTTACATGAGATTATTGTTTCTGACTGGAAGTCAAAGACGTGAAATGAAACAGAAGCTGCGGAGGGAAGATTCACTCAAACACTTTCTCCCGGTTTGTAAAATCCACAGGTTACTGCAGGACGATGTGATGATCAGCTCCAAAAGCTTTAATGGTGATAATACATTGTATTTGTAAAGCCTCTTTCAAAGCTAAAAGCAATCCCAAAGTGTGACACAAGTTCTGACACTGAAAACCTGCGCTGAACCTTGAACCCTCCGAGAGTTCGTGAATCTTCCCTTTAAATCTGCAGTGAAGTTATAACGAGACTCATTCAGCTCTAAGGATTATGTAATTATTAGATTTAGATATTACAACCATAAATAGTATAAATACTCAAATAAATATGACTGAAGATTCACCTGAGAGCGAACAACAGGAAGCAGCTGAACATCATCATCATCATCATCATCAGAATAAGGGAACAAAGAAACAGCTCAGAGGAAAAATAAATAAATCATCCGGTAAAGCACCTGAGAGCAATCGACCAATCACAGAGCAGCAGCTGCTCTTCCTCTGGGCCTCCTGCAGGTGACAATGTGTCTCAGATACATGATCTATAATCAATAAACAGTTCATAACTCACTATTCTGACGTGATCAGTCATCTTCTAAAGGTTGTTCTCGTAATTGATCATCTAATTTAAACCTTGTCGTCAGCTGCTCGTGATGCAGATGTTTAATCGACTGTTGTTCCTGTCCTCACCTGCAGGAGGCGACATCACCTGCTGCTGTGGATGTTGAAGTATAGTTGAACGTCCCATCAGCAGCACGTGATCGTTTATACTGCGCGCGTCTCCATCACTGTATACACATTATTACATGCCCCCCCCCATAATAACGATCAATAAAACATGCAACCACACACTGATGTCTGAAATAATCAGCACCAAGTGTGACACTCAACAATAACTAAACTTCTCATATTGCTGATCGATCAACTGTCGCTAACGTTAGCAACCACAGCTAAGCTACTATTGAAGCTATCGTTGGTAATCAAGGAAGGAAGCAACAACATTTGTTCCGATCCAGCAAAATGAGTCACAGTGACCCAAATGTCAAAATTGAGATGTTGGTATCAATGGAAGTTACTGGAAATAATCTTTAAACTGATCCCATTGTCAGAGTCCTCCGTTGGATGGTTTAATATGGCCATTTGAATCAGGGTCTTCCAGCCTCTTTGTACCATTGGAAACCTGAGAAAATCACGTTTAAAGGTTTTTCACCAACATCCGTCCCGTGGTATCGTTCATCATTACCTCCTCGGAGCTTCGTGGTCGGTTCTTCCCGGTCGTCTGGCTACAAACGTTTGGATATCCAGCTGCTGTCCTCTCATTACACCAACACAGCCAGCAGAGACAGTGAAGGAACCCTCAGGTCGACATTAACGGATCACTGCAGCACATTTAATACAGCTGGAAGGTTGGAAGTCAACTTTAAGTGTCATTTACGTGCCTTTCCTCAATTATATGGAACTTTGGGAGATTGTTGTTGAATGTCTGTCTGTGATCACAGTTCACAATGTGAAGACTAATCTGAGTTTTAAACCTTCATAGCGACGACATGTTCACATTTAGGTTTTAGAAACTGGCACTTCTGGCCATGCTGAGTTAAACCGAGCCGAGTGTCCTTTCCATCAGCTGTTGGAGCACCCGATGACAGCCCAGCCTAACCGGGACGTCCCCTCGTCTTCCCGTCAGAGTGACCTCTCGACTGTGAGGAGACCAGAGGCACTTTTAAAAGTCTCTGTGTTCAGCTTCAGAATGTTTGTAGCTTCTGACTGAGTCTCTGGTTATTCTACTGTCATGTTTAGTTACTGATGAAAACTGATGCTGATCTTCAGAATAAAAGCTTTGGAGTATCGAAATCACGGAGGACTTTTGTTTTAAAAATCCAAGGGGAACGTTTATCCACATTTACAGACGCTCGTCTGAACAAGGCGGCGGATCAACTTGCTGTTATCAACTCAGTACAAGCTGCATGTCATCAATTTAAAAACACGCCTACACGCGGGTCGCTGTGGTCAGGAACATGTAAAGCCCAGGTGACTGAGGGGCTGACATGATGAACCGGGCCAAACCGAGCCAGGACATCGTGTCCAAAGAAGACAATGGTGGGGACGTTTAGAGACGTTTGGTGGTGTCTCTCATGGTGGATGTGACATCATGGTGGGGGCTGTTCAGTTCCTCTTTTAAATGAAAACTATTATAAGTCTAATTTAAACAGAATTGAAACCTTTGAAGGACCTGCAGACGTCTGAGGAAGCTGAACGTGTTCTAACAGTAGCAGACGGTGTCCTTACAGGAAGCTAAAGGGTTGTGCTGTTATATTGAAGATTATCCATCTGCAGCATCGTCTTTGGTTTCAAACCAAAATGTTTATAATTCAAACATCCAGCTCCTCTGCAACCTGCCGACCCGTCTCCGGTGTATTTGGGAAACTAAGTCACCTATCAGAGGAACTGAAGGTGAACCGGGTCACCCAGTTAGACGTCTCCCACATCAAAGACCCTCATCAGCAGGTCCAGGTCCCCAATACTAGCAGCCTGGAACAGTTCGGGTCGGTCCATCATGGAAATGGCGATCCGCAGGGCGGCCCAGATGTTGGCTGACATCTGCTGGTGGCTGCAGCGCTGACTCTTCCTCTGCTGGTTCAGAGCTGTCAGGAAGTAACTGACTGCCTCCCTGCAGGGCAGAACCAGACCCACCGTCAGCACGCCGGAACATTCAACAGGTTTGCACAGATTTTGACCAAAATGAACTCCACTGCTTCTAATTAGGGTCACGAACATGTCGGCATCCGGCTAACAACTAATGAGGATCCAGTATTCTCTAGTGTTTCGGTCCGGTTCGGTCCAGTAGTTACCTGTGAGCTCCCAGGTTGATGCAGCTGATGCCCAGGTTGTACCTGGACCTGATGAAACCGGGCTGCAGCTCCAAAGCTCTGGTGTACGCCTCCACTGCCTCCTCACTGCGGTTCCCGTTTGCCAGTGTTGCGCCCAGACGGTTCCACAGCAGATAGTCCTGAAGACAACAGACTCATGACATCATCATGACATCATCATGATGATGAAATGAGATTGTTGGTTCAGAGTGTGACCAACAATCTAGTGTGTGTGTGTGTGTCACCTGAGGTCTGACAGACAGTGCAGAGGTAAACGCCTCCACTGCCTTGCTAAAGTCGGAGGTGAGGTTGAACAGAACTCCGAGGCCCGTCTGCAGGTCCGGATCCACTGAGTCCAGATTCAAAAGAACCGCATCCTGGAAGAGGAATAGCACGTCCTGCAGCATAGTGCTACACACACACACACACACACACACACACACACACACACACACACACACACGTTGGCATCACGTGTCCTCTGATATGACATCAGAGCTCTGTGTGTGTGTTGCAGCAGCCACTGAGGCTCATGGTGTGGCGTGTTCGTACCTGCAGGTGTGGGGGTCCTTGCGTGGCGTGGCCGGGGAACCCTGTAGCGAGGTCCTGTTGCCCTGAACCAGGTGTTTGTATCGAGTGTTGTGGAGGATCCACCTGTGCAGGGCGTTGCAGGCCTCTTGCTGCAGGCCGCTGTTGGTGAAACTGACGGCGAGCGCCATTAGAGCCGGCAGGTTGTTGGGGCGGAGCTCCAGACACCTGCAGTAAGTGATACATGTTACAGGTGAGATGCCTGAATTAATGAACCCTTTACTGATGTAAACGCAAGACAAAGAAGTCTGACCTCTGCAGTGACGCGATGGCAGCCTGTTCGTTCTCATTCTCAGCCTGAGTTGTTCCCAAAACCTGCCAGGCCTGAAACGCATCATTGCTGTTACCATGACAACAGTGGTAACCTTGTCCAGAATCCATAGTATTTACATGTTTATGCATGTTCCATATTTTGGTGAATGATGTCGATGTTCACGTGATTTAGAAGCGAACTGAAGCAGATCTGACTGAAGACACATTAAGTGTTGCAGAGGGAGTCGCATCACCTCAGAGTCCAGCGGGTCCTGTAAAATGGCGGCTTCCAGCAGTAGCACGGCGGCGTTCAGGTCTCCCTCCCGAGCTTTCTCCTGACCATCAGCGAAGGCACTGGGCCAGTCTTTGTACGGGTTGTTGGGGTTGAAGAAGTAACCCTGCAGGAGACCAAGCAGCTGACACGTTACACATCAACTGTGTTTCCAAAAAAACAAGCCGGCGCTTCGTATGTTACAGTCCAAACCAACAGGGGGCTGGACTGTCCCACTGTTACTACAGACACTGAACTAACCACAGACACTGTCCCACTGTTACTACAGACACTGAACTAACCACAGACACACTGTCCCACTGTTACTACAGACACTGAACTAACCACAGACACTCATGTCCCACTGTTACTACAGACACTGAACTAACCACAGACACTGTCCCACTGGTACTACAGACACTGAACTAACCACAGACACTCCACTGTCCTACTGTTACTACATACACTGAACTAACCACAGACACTCTAATGTCCCACTGTTACTACAGACACTGAACTAACCACAGACACCGTCCCACTGTTACTACAGACACTGAACTAACCACAGACACTCTAATGTCCCACTGTTACTACAGACACTGAACTAACCACAGACACTCTAATGTCCCACTGTTACTACAGACACTGAACTAACCACAGACACTCCACTGTCCCACTGTTACTACAGACACTGAACTAACCACAGACAGGAGGCAGAAACATGCTGTGGGAACAGATGTTCAGTAACGTTGACATCAGATGGGCTTCACCTCTGTCGCCTTGGTGATGTAACACCTGGGCGGAGCAGGATTACTGATGGATTACTGAAAGTTGGTGGCACTCACAGATGATCTCAGGATTGAGGATTAAAGCAGATTAAGGAAGACAAACATCCATCTCAATAATAATCTGCCATGCTGGTCATCTGCGGCACCAACACAAGAGAAATGCATCATGGGAAACGGTGTCAATTAGAGGAGTGTTTGTGATTAGAGAGACACAGGAAGTGACTCGACGCCACTGGAAGTGTCCTTGCTGGTGGGACCACAGATGTCGACCTTTCTGCTTGGATGATCAATCGGTCACTGAGTAATATCAATCAGACATCTGATCTCGATCGGGCCCCGCCTCCATATTACCTTTTCCCCGGGTGAGGTGGTCGGCGGCCTCTGACCCTCTGACTCATCCAGCCAGTCTCTCCGTGCGAGCTCCTCCCACTCAGCCTGCATCTTGTCCCAGAACTGTGTGTCCGACTGAAACACACACACACACACACTTGATCGATCACCTGATCAGAGATATCAATCAGGTGATCAGATGAAATAGGAGATGTTTGGATTCAACCTGGCAGTTCTTATGTTAGACATCTGGTCCCACAGGGAAACTTCATCGACCAGTGAATCACAGATGAAGATAACGAGCAGCTCTGCAGATTAAATTGTCGTTGGGTGTCAGTCTGCTGCGTCATCGTGATGAAGGTGAATCAGCCTGCTGGGTAACATCATCCCCAGTCTGCAGTAAGTGCAGAAGATATCTGATCTGCGGCATCCTGATAATATCTGTTTCTGATATTCAGACCTGCTTAGTGAGCAGATTTAAATAAAACATCTGCACTTTCCTGAATCATGTTCCACCTCCAGTTATCATTCCAGATGAACTCGCTCAAACTCAGCCTGCCACTGACCTCCTGTTCAGAGTGTATATATATATATATATATATATATATATATATATATATATATATATATATATATATATATATATATATATATATATATATATATACATACAGACTTCTTATGTAATAGAAGTCTGCATATTTTCAGCTATCTATATGTTTGGCCATCAGGCCAGTTTGACCCATCGCTATTGTGTTTACTGTGTTGGTTGACTCTCCAGGCTCTCATAGTGTGTTTACTGTGTTGGTTGACTCTCCAGGCTCTCATAGTGTGTTTACTGTGTTGGTTGACTCTCCAGGCTCTCATAGTGTGGTTACTGTGTTGGTTGACTCTGGTGTTAGTGACAAATGACCTCAAAACTAACAAAAGGCAAACGTGTGTGAACCTCGACAGCAGCCTTTGCTCGGACAAACTCGTCCTCCATAGATTCGTTTCTGGCCAACAGAGAACGAGTCCGTCTGCGCTGTCTGGATGCCCCGCAGTCCTACACACCCACACACATACACACACACACACAAATACACACACACACATACATACACACACATACATACACACACCCATACACACACATATACACACACTTACACACACACAGAAACACACGCACACCACAGAGGAAGGTCTTTTAGTCAACAGTAATCAGCAGCTCTGTGTTGTCCGATGTCCCTGAACTACACACGGTGACATCAGCAGTCTCACGCAGAAAACAGGTTCTGATTTGACAGAAACTAAGAAAAGAAATGTTTTGTATATTTTATCTTTGAACCTCCAGAAAATTAAAATGGACCGATCACCAGACGGGTTGAAATCCATCTAAGGAAGTCACTTTTGGGTTGTTACTATGGCAACACAGATGAAAGTATCGCAGCTGACCTCTGGTGAAGATACGAAGTCGAGATCCTCGAAGCTGTGGATGTCGAAGGAGTTCCTGATGAGTGGATCCGTTTTAAACTCCGCAGACCTGAAAGACAAGAACGAGCTGTTGGCGCCGGCCACAGGCTGTAATTTGGAACTGAGAGGACCAAGCGTGTCCCTTCCTGTTTATGTTTCAAATTATACTGAATATTCATGTGACGAGACGACAAACGGCACGGAATGAACAAATGACAGTTTTGTGTCAGCGCCGCTCGGCTCGCCGCTCCGAGCATCGGCAGGCGGGACGTTTCTGATAGCGACTGACGGTGAGCGGATCAATCTGGAGTTGGAGTCAATTACTGTCCCCATAATGTCTGAAACGCTGGGGAGAGTTTAGACACATCATGACCCATGGACACAGTCTCGCTCAGATCCCGAACGGCCACTCAACCTCCTGGCCACGCCTCCCCTGACAGCGTACCGACGCCACGCGCTACATCAGAGCTACGTGTCGCTGCCTTTCCGAGACTGGCGGCTGCAGCTCGGATTGTTTCCACAGAAATATGGAGAAGGTTGAAGATGGCGGCTCGCTTGTCGCCTGCTCATCAAGGGCTCGGTGTTATTTACCACAACAGCTCGCTGGACGAGTGGTGGGAGGTGCATCTCTTCTCGTATCTCCGCCGGCAGCCTCTGTCCTCCACGTCCAGGTTGACCTCGTCCCACTTGTCCAGCGGAGACGACAGACTGACTGTGAACAGAAACAGGTTCATCACACAACAGCAGAATATTAATTATTCCAGGTGAAGCAGGAAGTTAAATTCTCATCAGAGTAAGAGCACAGATTAAAGTCAGCGTCCACCGCGTTCACTCTCCACTGGCTGCAGCGAAAGCTTTTAACAGAATGAGCGACGACAGGCAGCTGGTTGAATAACAATCATGTGGTTTGTGTGTGAGATGTTTCAGTGTTTCGTTGTTGCAGCTTCGTCCTGCAGATAAACTCAAGTATTGAACATGTGAAGTCAGTGTGGCGACTTGTTGAGCTTCTTCCAGTCACTTCTGACTTGTGGAGTTCCTCAGGGTTCTAGTCTGGGTCCTTTCAAATACAGTTTAATCTGACTTATTTATCCTCCAATTGATCTATTGATTATTAGTTCGTCTGAAGTTTACGATTTCTGACAAGTGTAAAACATTCATGTTTCACCGTGTCTCCGTAGTGACATCACAGTGATTATAAACAGTGTCGGTCAGCGCTACCTGAGTCCAGTGACGTCCTCTCAGGTGTTCTTGGCGTGACCAAATGATGTCCCCCCTCCACCTGGATCAGCTCCGTGTCCTCAGGTCTGGTCCGACGTCGAGGGCTGATGGAGCTGCCCTTCCTCCTCAGTGGGCTCCTCCTATTGCCCACGCCGCCGCCCACGCCGCCGCCCACGCCCACGCCGCCGCCGTCCCGCGGCTCACTGAGGTCCAC
>CAAKHC010014836.1:0-18732 GCA_901007825.1 Macroramphosus scolopax
GAGAGAGAGAGAGAGAGAGAGAGAGAGAGAGAGAGAGAGAGAGAGAGAGAGAGAGAGAGAGAGAGATGTGCGGTATTTGAGAAAAGCATTTTCTGCCCTCGTCTCTCTGCTCTGATCTTCTGGCCTTTTAAAAAAAAAACATGGCGCACCATCTACACCAACAGCCCCGACATACGGTAACTTTTCCTCTCTGTTTCTGGTTGACTCTTGTCACCTCTTCATCCATCCATCCATCCCCTGAGGGAGTGTTGGAGCTCGTCAATGAACTTAGAATGAAAAGAAATACGGCGGACATATTCCTCACGTCTCTCTCCACGTTTCCCAGATCGTCCTCTCACTCATATTCTTTTATGTGTGTCTTCTTGCACCCTTAATGTCTGTGTGTGTGTGTGTGTTTGTGTGTGTGTGTGTGTGTGTGTATGATCTTGGGAGAATGGGCTGTTGATTCTGGTCTGTTCCTTGGCTCCTCGTCTCACGGTCTTGGCCCAGGTCTGATCCCTGTGATTGGATCGGGGGGCCTTTGTGGTGGCTGATGGGACAGAATTAAGCCAAGTGGCACACACTGAGCACGCTCCACGGCGGGCAGATGGACGGAAAGTGAAAGAGCTGTGATTTCTCATTGTGTCCCGTCGTCTTTTGGGGTGTTTGCGATACCCCCAGAGCACATCCTCCATCCAAGAGCTCTATTCTCCAATCAGTGGGCGCCGCTTCCTCGGTCCAGAGACACGCCTCTCCAAGATTTCGTCTCTGTATCAGAACACAACTGCGTAGTAAGCAGCTTAGAGAAGAATAATACAGGGCAAAATATATCTGTTCAGTCTTTGTTTAAGGCTCTGTCAAAACTGCGCATTGCCCTTTTTTTTAATATTATTTCAAGGCACTAATTAAATATATACATGTGGTTCACTCGCAAAAGTTTGCAGCCGGGTTTATCATTGAAAACATTTTTAATTACTGTTTTGTTATTTATTTGAAGTCACTGGACCACGGCACTTGCAGTTGTGTCCAGCTGTTGACAATCAGCTTGTATGCTCATGAGATTTAGGAAGTAAACAGATGCCCAAAATGTCTGTTTAAACATATTCCAAACCCGATTAAAAAGATATAAAGGGGTTAAATGACTGAGACGGTAAAAGTTCACACAGATCATATTTAACCGCTTTACCTTCGGAGCCACCCAGTGCGCCCAAAAAACTACGGCTTAACCTCGACGGGATTTACACCACAAGTGTGTGTAATAGTTATTTGACCCAGTGCTGTCCTGTGCATACATATGCGAGAGTGTTTGGGTGCATGTGCTGATTACAGCAGATTACTTACACCCGCGTAAAAACAGGAATTAACTGCTTAAGAAAGGACTGCTTAAAGGGCCTAAAAATGTCAAAGATAATCATTAGGCCGAGGGGAACATCGGTCGTTGCATCACGCAAACACCCTCGATCACCAAACGGCAGTAAACACCCCGACCCCTCCACCCCTGTCCAAAACTAGCAAACTGAGCTGTGGATGGTGCTTAACTGCTCTTCTGATCTGGACATTAGTAAGGGGGGTTTATTTTAAGGAGGGAATTATATATAAGGCTCAGGGAGGTCGGACAAAAAATGCTTTCTACCATGCTCGTCCTTTTTTCTTGGACCGATTCGGTTCCGAATATTTTGTCTCGTGTTCTGAGAGCTGAGCAACATCAAGGAGAGAGAGAGAAAGAAAGGAAGAAAGAGAAGCCGTTGGAGATAACAGTGATAACACGGCATCCCCAGTAAGGGTTGAGTGATCTACTTAAACCGGCCGTGGCAGGACCGGGCCAGCAGAAGCCAGATAGATGCCTGAGCAGGCTGGCGAAGAACCAGACACCCCTTTAAATCTGGTACTATGGCTAATCTCTAATCTGGAGATTTACTCTATCTGTTCTCCTCTCCCTCTGTTTCCCTCAGTTTCTACTTCTCCACATCTATAAATGGAGCAATCTGTGAGTATTTCAAAAATGCATTTTATCCCTGAAATGTGTCATTAAAGACGGTCTAATTCCCGGCACATCCCTGCGTCGCTGCAGCCACACCCGTTAACAATGGCCCCGACAACGCACACGTTTGCAGATGGTCACATAATGCACAATCAGCCAAACAAGACGAGTGATTTTTGGGGTGGAATGTTGGACACCCGCTCCCTTGGTGGACTTTTCTAGCAAGAAGCTGTTCGATTTTAGCTGCGTTGGAGCGAGCAGCAGTCCTGCATCTTTGTGTCACTGCACCAGGTAGCAGGCCGACAACTGGACAAGAAGAAAGAAATGACAAAAAGATATGCTGGCTGCCTTCAATATTCTTAATGATTACAACACACATTGCACCGATGTTTTTGTGAAAAACCTCTTGGTTTTCATCCTGCATACAAAGGCACCATTACCCCTGAAGCACTCAACCCACTGGAGTCTTGAAACTTGCATGATGACGATATGATGTCTCATTATAATGAGCGATGGATGAAAGACCTGCTATTCAACATGATTCATGTAGTCCCCCTCCCTACCTCTTTCTCTATGAAGCTAAAGTTTCCTTTTATTGTTGTTCAAGTCCAGATTCATTCAATTCGTTTACATCGAGCCTCCATCGCCGACAGGCAAAGGTTCACTGATTCTAATATGGTGCAGGTCAAGAGAGGAAGGCTCTCGTCTAATGTGCATCTTCTTGTGTGCTCTCCCCTTCGCCGCCGCCAAAAAAACAATGCATCCCTCCTCCCTCGCTCCCGCTTCCCTATACTTAGGCCCTCGCAGCAATTATGCCCAATCACAGGGCCTCAATAGGAAGCAACCAGGGCTTGTTTGTGCCTCTGCGGTCATTAAAAGGGGGCGAAGAAAGGAATTAATGACTTAATTGAGGAGGAGAGAAAAGGGGGAAATCACACAGACTCTGGGAGAGGAGGAGAGAGTATGAATGGGGCGCCTGGAACGCTCCTGGAGCAGGGGATTGTGGGATTGCTAAAGTGTGTCAAGATTTTGGTCATCCTCCAGAGCAGATGGCGGCTTGTCGTTCGCATACCATCTATTCTCCTCTTTGTCAATCCAGAACGGCTTCTTTTGTTCCTCGCCATTGCTTTGCTTCAAAAAGTTCATGGGGGGAAGAGAAGAAGAAAAAAAAAAAAAAAACACAACAAAAATGAAACATTGGTGGAGTTTGCTCCAGATCAACAGCCTCAACGTCTCCCGCTCTCTCTGCCTCCTAAAGTTTTTGACCAAAATCGGAAAGGATGCTCTGTCTGAAGTGTATGTGTGCCAGGCTTGGCACATTGCTATTCATTCCTCTCTAATGTGTCAGGGTCCCCCCACTGCCAAGCCTCTGCTCCTGCTTCACAGACTCCTGATTACTGTGGATAAACACGCAGGAGGAGATCCCCCTCCTCTCCTCCATCCACACCAACTGAGACTTGAGAGATACGCTACCTCCAGGAAATTCTGGCTCGGCTCGTTCGCGCAATTTCTCACCCCGTCCAAGATTTCAAAAAATGATAAAGTAATCAAGAGGAAACTGCAAAACAACCCACACCTCTGAAATTCTCCTCTTTGATTGTTGCATAAAAATGTGAAACGAGGACAGACGTGAGCCCCGGGGTCCACGGAGCCGATGATAGCGAGCTGAGGTGCTTTTAACGGATCCGTTTTTTTTTCCTTTTTTCTTTCATGTGTCCTGATTCCTGGAAGCATTCCTTCTGTAAACACCGTCTGAAAAAACAACTGAGGCTTATTTGGAAAACGGTTAGCACCTTTGCAGGGCTGAATAATTAATGTATGCTAATGCTAACAATGTATTAGTTATTCAAATGTGATCCTTTTAGACAACAGCAGTGTTTACCCCCTATTACTCTCTGTGATCGTCCACTCCAAAAGGGGAGCGCAGAAAGAGAAGAAAGCAATGGGAGAGATGAGTGTATGTGACACTAGTAGACACCAGACAACACAACAAAGAAACACAGAGGGATTAGCATGACAGAGAATACTAGTGCCTCACACATTAATACTCAACATGAACTATCGCCATAACCCTCAGGGGCCTGATGCAATATGCATCTCCTTTACCTCCTTCATTCTCCTTTTCACGTCTCTCTGTCATTTTCTTTTTACATTTTCTCCCCTCTCTCTAGTCTTTTCTGTTCTTTGGTCGTCTCCTCTCCTTCTTTTTCCCACCCCTCTGCTCTTTCTCAGTAGACGTCTGAAGGGCCCTTCAGCGCCGAAGAGATGTGGACCGGTCTTCCCCGGGGCTGGGGCCACTGTGTGGGGGTGGCACCGGAGGAGAGAGCTCTCTGTCTGGAGGATGGCAGGATGGTTATGTGTCTGAATGTTGAGAGAGGGGGGCCTCCCATTGATAGATTAAGGACCAGGTTGGCTGTACTTGAGAACTAGGGTTCTCTATCTCAGGAGGTGAGACTTGAGAGCCAGGTCACGCATTAGCATGTGTTTTGTTTTCGGCTCGGCTGTCCCAGAGTCCGTTACTCGGTTGTATCATTAACAACCAGGAGGATGGAGAGGAGGGTAAACCCGCGGTCCTGTTTGCTGAGCGGTATTTACACAGCATTTTAGGCTTAACGCCGGATGTGAATCTTTCCAACACACATTCATATTATGCAGACACGGGATTGGATAAAGCCTGGTTTGTATGTAAGAAACTGATCGACGTAAGTTGTTTGACATTGAAATTACTTAAGTTCACTGTTATTCGGTCAAACTTGTCCAATCATATTTGTAAAAGGCCTCCTCTTTTTCCAAGTTGTCTGCAATCAAAATTCAGTCAAATACTTTGTTTGAATGAGACCTGCTGTGGCGGCTGTGGCTATGCTTAGCAGTCACAATATCTTTTCAAGGGTCTTTAAAACATATTTTAATGCCAGCTCCCATTCAGGAGTCTCTTTCATTCGCGAATGAATGTAGTGAAGACCGCCTGAAGCAAGCTCCTCAAGGTGATTCAGTCTGGGAGTGTCTTTGAACCACCCTGAAGCTACCCCTGCCTTCCCAAAAGATCAATGCATCTGCAAAAAATGCAAGCGCAGTTTACTTTAACCCCCCCTTCTCCTCATCAAAGAGCGGATTGAATTAAGTGCAATTAAGGTATTTCCAAAGCCAGTATAAAGCAATAATCGCCCTCTAACTTCACACACCGTCGCACAGCAGCAACAAGGTCAAAGATGTGAGACTGACCTTATTTTTTTTAAAACGCACAAGCCAATCACGACAACAGTAAAATCCCACTTAAGAGACGATGAAACAAAGTCATTTAGAAGCTGAAAGGTACGGACCCCCTCGTCTATTTCCCCTTTTGATAATGATATCACTAATAGCGTCTTTTGTCTGATAATGAGAGCTGTATTTTTCTGATAGGGAATGAGAATACACGGCTATTGCGGGCTTCATCTGTTGGGATTGAATGAGTAACAATGCTTCCTGCAATATTCAGTGTCACATTCGAACACACACATTGTGTAAGTTTGTAATTGCAGGGCTGATATTGAAGCGGTCGGTCGACCTCGGGCAGGTAACATGGTGAGTAAAGCAAAGGTCCTTGGAGTTCTTTTTACAGGTGTTACAATGTAATTTCAATCATACGTATTAGTCCAGGGATAAAGTCCGGGCTGTGTTGTGGTGCTAATTGTGCAGTGGAATATTATTAAGTTGAGGATGTGCAGCACTTTGCATATGATTTAAGATAACTTTTTTGGGACTGGGAAAGACTGGTATTTGAAATGAGGTACTCAGTCCTTGTGGTTTGCAAAAGTTTGATAGGTTGTGATGACAGCTCACTATGGTAATTATCTCTTACACTAGTGGACCTTTCCCTAAAAGTTTTACCAATGACAACATAGTTCTGGTTCTACATGCAAATTATTTTCTTCTAAGAGTTGAGTTAGTTGTCTATGAGTCACAAGCTGAGCAACAAATTGTCAACTTTCCGTTGCTCCTGCCGCCAGCCAGTTTTAATGCCCCCAGCTGTAACTGCCAAAACACTGATTCACAATCCCGACCAAAAAAATGGATGATAACAGACAACACATTCTTAACTCAAAACACTGTGTTGATGCTTGAGATAGAATTTCTCTCCTTTGTGGGATGGATGATAATAGGTGAAAACAAAGAATAGGGGTGTAAAATGCTTCAGCTGAGCGTGATTACAGCTGTGGCCATCATTAGGCAGCCTCTTTAGTGTAATTGATGGAGTGGATTCTCATAGCAGACCTCAATAGACTGGGCAGGGTCTCATCGTTTATTTGGACTCATCTGCATTTGGTCTGTTTGTGTGTGTGTGTGTGTGTGTTTATGTGTGAATGCAGGCATGAGGTAGAGCCAGAGTGTGCAATAATTATGACTTCACACTCTTCAGACACTTAGAGAAAAGAGCAAAACAAAGCTCAGTAATCAGTGTGTGCATGTGTGAGATTTGGTACATTTTAAGTGCAATTGTCCAAATGCGGTCTTAGTGTCTACATGTGTTTGCATGCACATGCTTGTGTGTCTGTGTGTGCAGCTTCTGTGCACAAGTGAGTCCTGTAAATGTGAGTGTGTGTGTGTACTTGTGATAGAAAGAGAGCGAGACTGTTTGCATTTGCTCAAGGATCCTGACCCTTCAGAAATGACACGTTTTCTCTATCTACCCCATCCTTTCCCCACACATTAGGTGCTTACAAAAGACAGAGCACTAATGCATCATCTAATTGGCCTAGGCTCCTGCCTCTGCCTCTCCCTCCATCACTCTATTAGCTCAGTAATTACCCATATGCCTCGGCGAGGCGGGCGTCCAGATAATGGGCGCCTCAAGGGCCCTTGAGCACGGCAGAGAGGGGCCGCAGTCTGACGCCGCGGGAACACAGCAAGCTCTCCAAACTATCCCAGCACTGCACTGGGAAAAACACAATAGGGAAGGAGTTTGGCAACTTTGGCCCCCCACACACACACACTCCCAAAAGAGAAAAAAATGCTATGAGTCGAGGGAGTGTCGATGCAAGTTGGTGGCCGTTCAAATTGGATGTTGTCTATTAAGATATCGTGCATTTCTATGATGTGTGAATGGGGCCAGGACTTGTGCAGTGAGTGTGTTGTTCTCTACTTGTTTTCTTGTTATTCTTGTCTCTACAAAATTTGTTGGTTATCTGATTGCCAGCGCAGTAACTTGGGATTTGGGGTACCATGATCGGTTGCTCATTGCTTCGTGAGCCAACATGTATCTTTCAGGGGCGACTTTTCCGAAATCTGAAAACCCAGTACGGGACGCATGTAACCGGGCAACAGCAGTTTTCATCCTCCTTGATGCAAAATCTACACAGAAAATATGTTACACAGTTAATTAATTTGTTCATTCATTAGCTATACCACTTATCTTCTATAGAGGGTCGCAGGGGGCTGGAAGCAATCTACTTACAATCTCAATTACAGGGCTGACATACTGTATATTTACTGTACCGATTTCACACTGGACGAAAATAACATCCACTAACATCTGGCGTTTTCCGTCCAGATCAAACAACTCTGCAGTAGTAATGCGTATTTATCAGCTCTGTTACAGGCTACTCACAGCATGACACAGTTGCACATGCTAACTAGCTGCTAGCCACCGAGTAGGTCCCGCTGAGAGAGAGGGAGTTATACTTGGGGCAACAGGAGTTTGTGTATTAAGTCTTAAAAACACACATTTACCACCCAAAGTTTCTCACACAACGCCTCCAACACTGACAGGAACCCCAGCTTGCAACTATAAACCAAAGCTACGGATCAACTGTTAGCTAGTGTGCACGGCAGCTAACAGCTAGCTTGTCCCGCTGTTCTGTTAACCTGCATTTTAAACACCCACACCATTGTCTGTGTGAAAATCATAATAGACGCAGGACATTTTGAGGAATCAGTTAATCGACGCTGCATGTTTTTCAGCCAGAGCAACTGGAGAAAACTCACACACACGAGAACATTCAAAATAACCACTTACCGTCGCAACAACATGTAAAATTCAGATGAATCTATTTCGAGGCTTCAGTGTTCTGAGCTTTGTAACAAACAAATATGCATCTACCAGGACATTTTCTTTTTATATGTCAGACCTCACAACGCACTGTCCAGGGGAACACAGGAAATTAAAGTTACTTAGGGGACTAAGGTCCTAACATGCATAAGTTTGGTGAATGTATCTTTAGTTATATAGTAGGAAGGCAAACCCATGATTTAACTATTTCTCTCTAGGTCCCCTCTGCCCCTCTTCTTACTATATGAATGCCTCTCGATCTCACATCCTTTTTCGAAAATTGAAATAATAATTCTCCCATCTTCAGTTTTTAGCCTCTTAATTGAAATCACATAATCTGTCACAGAATAGGACCGTCCGCCTTCATCCCATCCCCAAGTGACACTTCCAAAAAGGAATACAACAAAGGGATTCTTAAATAATTCCCTGGCTTTGGGCATCATATAATATGGATTACAGCGCGATCTCCCTCTTCCTCCCCCCCTCCACCTCCCACTTTTGCTCCCTCAATCTGGGATATGGTCTCATCCCTCCATTCAAACCAAGGCAGATTTTGCGACACTCAAACTGACCAGGCAGTATTATCTGATTTTAAAATCAGATACATATATAAATAAAGCATCCAGCAGTAATGCTAATATATGTCCTAAGAGGGTCTAAGGCTTCAGATCTGTGGACTTAATCTGGGTTTTGGGGAGGTATCTTCCCTTGGCCGTTCAGAGATTTGTGAGATCACTGTCAGTACTGGGCCGGCTGAATTATCTTTGCGTATTGTGTTAATCTGTTGGCATGCAGATTGCGGTGGACTAAGGTTCAAGTGGGAAGGATTAGGGGAGATCTGAGCAAAGCTGGTACAGGCAGCCTTCTCAAATGAGGCCCATGCGTTTGGGCACCTCTGTGGGGTTTTGCACACTGACCGAAGGGACCACTGAAGCATTCTATGGTAAATCGCCTTCATTCCGTCCTCTCCATTCCAGATAATTCCCCTCTTAAAATCTCCCCTCAGACCAACCACTGAGAGTGCAGGACCCAAAATGCAAAAAAAACATTGGCCATGCCCACTCCACAAATCCCAAAACCTTTTAGAGCTACTTGACGGAGAGAAATCCATCTGGAGAGGATATCCACCATCCATTACTTAGAGACTAATGTCTAGTTTTAACTCAGCCTTATTTATTTACATCATAGCATCTAAATAAAGCACATTTTATGCCCCAAACTCCCTCCAGTAATACCTTATTAAGATGTTTCTAACACACGGCCAAAATATAGATACGGTTTGTAATTTTGTTAATTGTTCATTGTGAGTTCAATAACCCAACACTTTGTGTCAGACTCTCCATGATTATCTCTGGAGAGTGATAAAATCACTTCAGGTAAATGAGTGATTGGACTGGAGGACCGCTGAAGTACAACTTAGCAGTCCTTTAGCAGCTTCTGTTTGCTAAATGGAGCCATGGAGTTGGGAGGATGAGGAGGCTGGAGGGGTCAGCGGGGTCCACATGGACCAGCAATTGGACGATTCTCAGAGGGATGAGCAACCAATCACGTTCCCTACGAATCCTCGACCCTTGGACTCGGAGATCCAGCAGGAGAGCCGGGATTTTCATTTCCACCAATCACTTGGCTTCAATGAAAGCTAATTGAACAATTTTAATCTCTCCAATCGTTTTATTTTGGTTTAAGTTCTAGGTGACAGAAATAACAGAGTTGGAGGAGCACTTGTCTTTATGGAAATATAAGGAAAAAATCCCTTTGTTTGTTTAGACATCCAGGAGAGATTCATTAACAGCTATCCCTTATCACTATTAATTCATGTAATATATTATACTATAGTACTTCAGAAAACAGGGTGTTATTGCGAAAACATATAGAGACACTAATGAGAGCACTAACTAAGACACTGAAACAGAGACAGTTTTTGCATTTATGTTGTTTAATCAACCAAATGTCTTCGCTCGGATTCCATCTCACAATCATACTTTAATAGAGGCAGAGTCTTCTGGGTCTTTCTGCCTGCGTAGATAAGGTTAATGGGTCTCTAATATGGTAATTGTCAGGTCAGGGAAGAAGGAGACCAAAACATTTTAATTAAGGAGCGAGCGGCTTTTTCTCCTCTCCTCACTTCGCCTGTACTCCGACCCTTAAATTATCTTCCACATAGCAAGTCTTCCAGGCCAGTTAAATTAAATTAAAACACAGTGGGAGAAAGGCACTGTTGATTTTATTTTCCTTACAACCACGGAGCATTTGTGATCCATGAGCGGACAATAAGGACACTAATAAAATCTGATTAGCAGTGACCCTCGGACTCCTTGATTGATTCTTGTCTGATATTGTTTTCAACTAGCGTAATGAGGTTCATCTCTTTACTTACATGCCTCCTCATTGCACCGCAGTGGCATTCATGTTTGTAAGTAAATCTTCCATAATTACCTCTATTATCAATTATTATTGTCCTACTTTTCCTTAAGAGATACACATCTTGTGATGAAAACACATGGGAAGGATTCATTGCCAAGGTGAGCGCAGAGGAAACGTGAAACAGACAAAGAATTGCAGAGAAGTTGCAGGGAAGACAAAGGCTTGATCAGCATTAATGTCAAACAATTATAGCAGGAGTATTCATAGAGAAAAGGATCTTATTAGCTGAAGGAGACGGGCCATTTTTTGGCTGCTTAAGCCTCAGGATTACTCAACCTTTGGTGGCGGAGAGAAACAATGTGGCTTTTAAAAACCCATTTTGGAGAAAAGCATCTGGTTGACAATTATTTGCCTCTAAGCTGTTTAATAGGTGGCTGGCCGAGGTCTTTAAGATCCTCATTCAGGACTCTCAATCTGAGCCGCAGTGTTCCAGGCATTTGTCTGTGTATGGGGGGTATGAGAAGGGTTTTAGGAAGAGCCTGACATAAGAAAGAGAGAAAGGTCAGAGGGAAGAGAGAGTTTTAAGCCAGCTAAGCAGATCAGCGTCTTTGTGTGTGGTCAACGGAGGCACTTCAAACTTTTCATGAGACCCAGCTGTCTGGAGCTAATTCTTCCTTTTTATTTCTTTTTGTACAGAGACCAAGAAGAGCATTTATGAAGCTGTGCTTTTTTGGCATTTACAGTTGTTAAAATATCTTGCAGCCAAAATGTTGCATATCAAGGGATGAGGGTCCGTGAAAGCGAAGGATCAGGCACAACTGACATATGTAACAGATGGATGACCGTTGTTTACAGGACGTGGAAAGAGAGGTGAAAATCCATCGGATGAAATGTGAACCGTTCCTGACCTCTCTTGACTCCTTAAAGCAGCCTGTTTGTGTTTACAGATTGATTAACAAAAAAATAGAAACAGTCAATAATCTGTTTTCCCAAACGATTTTTAATCACCCTTTCAAATATTTGTGCCGTCGCTCGCGTGGAGTGATGTCCTTTAGGATTTGAGACGGCCACAAACAACAGGAGGAGAAAAAAAAAGAGCACAACCAGAAAAAAAAAAAAAGGAAAAAAAATCAACAAACAGGCGAAGCATAGAGACAGAACAGTTTGAGGATGAACGCTGCTAATCCTGACCTCCTCCTGGCTAATGCTAATGCAAATGCATGTTTATCAAATATGTAATCGACATTAGTTAGAAAAACAAGGATCTGCCAGCACTCTGCTCTTTGTTCTGTGATTGTGGAAGAGGGAGATTAAGATGGGCTTTACTGATGCTCAGATGGATGGAAGGAGAGAGGGATGGAGGCACGGCCGGATGCACTTATGCCGCTGTTAAGAAAAGAAGTGAACCATTGCAGTTGAATCTGTTGCTCTTTTTTTTTTATTTGTGCTCAGTGGAATTACATCCAGAATCTACAAACTAAGTCTTGCTACCAAATTGGTCGTACTTTTTTTTCTTAGTCTTTGACTAGTTTTATTAAAAAAAATCTAACAAAGATAAAAGTTTCTATGATGTAATTATGATGTTGTTATTGTTTTTTTAAGTTTATTTGTCATGCAATTTTCCGAGCAGCAGATTGGACAACAGCTATTACTAGCATACAATCCAACACAGGGCTGCTACAGTTAGCTGTTAGCCATTAGCCCAAGGCTGTTAGCCGTTAGCATGCTTACAATAAGCCTGAGCGGGGGAATTTTTGTTTCAGTGACTGTGTCAATGCTTCGCTAAGATACATCGTTCAGAGCAGCAGATTAGTGTTGAACGGTGATTACTAGAAACACATTGACACTTGACTGAGAGAGAGAATTGTGTCACCCCTACTTAAGACAGAGCAGCTAGCTGTTTCAGTCTTTGTGCTAGCTAAGCTAACTAATAAACACTGTGTCCATCTTCTCATCAAACTGAGAATAAACATTAAACTAGTCATTCAAAACTTACCTTTATTATTGCAGGTGCCACTCTCAAAGTTTGAATTTGTATCTACATTAACAGTGCATAAGATTTCACATATTTTCAAACTAAAAGGGGTGTGATGAGCAAAAGTGTGTCGAGCGCAGCGGTTGGGGAGGGATGTTGTTATTGTTGTGGTGCAGTTTTTGTGGTTAAATGTTTCTTAAGGTTGACACAGGGTCACAACTTGTGTGCCTCCCCCGGGCACCAGGAGAAACAGAGGTAACCTATTTTCCTTGGCAAGGTTGAGCAGTCACACAGAGACTGTGTTTGTGTTGTTTGATTGCATTGCTCCTTTAGGCTGTCTTACCTTGTTGCCTCCATCTATCCTTTCTCCTCTCCCAATTTCTCCACCTCCCTCATCGCCTTCAGTTTCTCCCTTGTTTCCATGTCTCATTATTCCCCCTTCGTGCCCCTCTCTCTATCTCTCACTCTCTCTCTCTCGCTCACCACACAGAGATAAAGGATATGTCTTGTTATGTGTTTGCTTGCCTGGTTGCAGGGTTTGTTGTTTGTAAATGAGGTCATTAGAAGACACTCTGACCTAACCAAAGGCATTTGTTCTGCATGCTGTATTTTTTTTCACCCTCTTTTTCTCAGTATAAATATACACCTTTGATGGAACAGCCAGATGCTGGGATCATTAACATGTCATTATACCTATCAGCCAACAAATTAGGGTGAAAAATTCCTTCCCATATTCTTTTCACCTCTCTCAGAATAGGGAGGTCTGGCTTACAAATAATTTTTGCCTCTTTTCCTGCTCACTAAGTTACTTTTAGGTGATCCATCTCTTTTGCTACATCCGCTCCCAAATCCTCCCCTTGTGTTGATGCATCTTGCATTAGGGTGACACCTCCAGGCGAGCCCCAGGGCATTTGGACCCTCTTTGTGTGGACCGTAGCCAGATCCCTGATGACACCTGTGAGCCTTGGCAGAGCTCCTGGTTTACAGTAGCTGTTAGCAGCCTTTTATGTCAAACAAAACACCGACACAATGTGTTGTCTCTCTCTGCACCTCAACTATTCCCCCACCTCCAGATGACTCCAGCCCACTTTCTCCCGCTCTCGAAGTGGCCGCAGCAATCATATGCTACTGTAAACACTGCCGCTGAATCATTTTTTTCCTCGCCATGTCAACGGTTTTTAATTATCGGTGAATGTCAAGGATGGCTGCCGGGTCCTACCTCTTTTCTCTCCGAGGCCAAACCCATTCCTTGTGTTGTGTAACATCATCCCCTATTGTCTGAGCGAACTCATAAACATACTTCATACGCAGCATCTCTGAAGTGTATTCCATTGTTCCTCAAGTGGGGAGACGAGTGTCGCCGCTCTCCAAAAGGACATTGGTGCATCTCCTGAAACAATACCGCCGATTCCCCCACACCACATCGCTCGCATGTGTTTAAAAACACCAGACCTTGACCACTTATGCCTGGAAAGAAAATTACCTGAGCACAAAGCGGGAGCTCTTGTCTACACCCTAAAACACATCATAGCACTCTTGTCATAGCAAGTGGAGGGTCTATTATAAACAATTATTGTAGCCCTTCACGGGCAGTTTGGTCTTTGTGATGCATTGTGCTTTTGAGCGAAGAAGTATGGACTGTAATCAGTGGAGGAGCCGTGCGGTCAAGGTAAGGCTGCCGGATGATCTAAACACATGCATTCGTGGGGGGGGGAAGGAGGGTGGGTGCAAGATATTGATGTATGATGTATTGTATGCATGAAGGCCGATTAGGCCGCAGAGCAAACCCATTCCTGATCAGCCGGCAGGATTAAAATCATATAACGGGAAAGCTCTGTTCTACAGTTGTTTACAGCGTATGATGTTGATGATGTACGGTAACCATAGCAACAGTAGTTTGTTCTACATTAGCAGTTAACTCACACAGGTTAACATGGTTTATCCTAACTTAAGCGAGATTTGCAAAGAAACTTTTGCCACTGATAAGCAATGTTTGAATTGCTACTCACATTGTTTATGCTGCGTTTGTCTATTTTCTTCTGTGCAACAACTTTTATTTGTTGTATAATGATCAGATTTGTAATGCCTAAGATGAAATGGTAATTTTAGTGTCAGTGAATTATCCTTTATTTCTCCAGGACGACTTATGACTGAGATGATTTATGACTAATCAAAACATTAACATAAGCTTTAATGCAAAATTTTTGTATTTAAATTCACATAAAATCTTCTTGCATCTTCAATCGATCGGCATCGTCAATCGAACATGAGATGCACATCACGTCAAATGAAAACAACCATGTTAAATTAACAGAGGGGTGTGATGGAAATATGGATATCGAAAGAAGGACATAGATAAGAGACAAAAAGCGAGAAAGAGAGGTGTGAGACGCGTGGGTGGACACTGGGCATGGTGGCAATAGGCACAGGGGCTTAATGAGAGGTGAGCCAGAGGAGAAACGGAGCAAGGACAGACAGAGAGAAGGTAAGCGGGGAGAGGGAGAGGTGAGAAGGAGGGAGTGAGTGATAGATGGTGCAGCGGGAGAGAGGGAATACAGGAAGAGAGGGAGGACGGGACATTGGAGAACAGGAGCAGTAAACAAAAAGCCGAGAATAGAGTCCAGGTGTGAGGAGCGGGGAGACAGATCAGGGAGACGGGGACGGAGAGGACGGGACAGGAAGGATGAGAACACTGGAGGGGGAGCGAGGCGAGGCGGAGGGAAAGTCTTCCAGGTTTAAGCAGCATAACAGCATTAGAATAGAAACTTCCACAACGGTAGTGTGTACATAAACATGTGTGCTTATACATCCAGGGACTTCAAATATCACATGATGTTACAACTCAATACAATTAGACGTCAAACAATTAAGCAACTGAAAGAGTTTGTGATACATTTGATGGAAACCCGAATATAAATGGTACGAAAAATGTGTCGCTAAACAAACCCGCTCCTCAGACACAAAGGGGAAACGAGACAGGGACAAAACAGAAACTTGGCTGCGTCCCAACTTGTGAAGGAGTTTGGGACAGTGGCGCGCTCCCTCCTCCGCGTCCCTTCCACCGTCTCCCAATAAAGGTGATGTATGGCCGGGGGGATGGATGTGCCCTTGTCACAGCCCCGTGTCTAAAAAATGCTGATGGATGGAGGGATAGAGAGGAAAAGGCGAAGGAGAAGAAGGAATGCAGGTGATAGGGAGATGACAATGATGGAGCACGGGTGCGCCAAACTGCCACATCTCAGACAGCTGTTTAGCGACGGGGGCTAACACTGTTCGGTGAAGGGGACACGACAGGCGAGCACCACTTGCACGAGGGCGTAAAGGAGGTGAAAGGAAAAACCTCCTTATCTTCTTATCCGACGAAACATAATCTCTATTTCCTGTCAAAATATGTTGGCTCGCAGCAGGAGAGGGATAGCATCTCCTGTCTCTCTCTGTATCTCATGTGCTTCAAGGCCTGGCGGTAGCCTCTAGGCAGGCCTCAGGCTCCGAGGCCTCCCTCCGTGTGGCAGCATACCAGATCGGACTCAGACACACACAGCTGTGGCCCAGGGGCCCTCGCTCCTCCTGGAGAATGACGCTCTCCAACGCCAGATTTAAGTGCAATCGTAAGTGATTATGTGTGTATCGCTTGTATCTGTGTGTAAGTGTGTGTGACATTTAGCCCGCAGACAGCAGGTAACCAAGGGCCTTTTCAAATTAGTAACAGGGGGATTAGCCGATTCCCCTCGGAGCCTGGTGGGTCGCCAGGCGAAGGACTCTGGGAATATCAGGAATATCCGTCACAGTGGAATACAGCAGAACATCAGTCGTAAATCACACAGCGTGTCCTGCTCGTCATGGCTACAGGTGACACCGTCTGAGAACGACAAATCGGGACTGGAACAGAAGCAATTAGGTTCACTTTGACTTTCACACCAATGACTTGTGACTTCACTTGTACTTCTTTCTTTCGCTTGGTAGAAAGAGATTGAAGGAAAGTGAGGAAGAACTGAGATATAAAGTGATATTGTGGGAGGGTGGAGTGATTCGGATCCCTGCATGGATGTGAGAGACGGAAAATAGGGCAAGTTTAATTGAGTGCTGGAAGAACAGGAGATGTAGTTGAGGGGTATGTTGAGAAGAGGAGGGGCAAAGGGAGAAGTCCCGGCTTAGGGACAGTGAACTGGAAGTGTGTGTGTGTCTATAAATGTGTGTGTGTACAAATTGCACTTGTGACACAGAGCAGTATTGACAGGCAGGACTGATGCCCCTGAGAAAACCTTCAGAATTCAATCTCATTGATTCCCACAGAAGAGTGGAGGACGCTGCCTCTGGTCCATACACTGAGTCATTATACACACACATGCACACACACACACACAACACACACACATGCAGACATTCAAATGCAGATATGGAGGACATTAGCTAAATCTTGCATTCTTCCCACACTGTGGATATTCAGCATAACAATGATTGTACACTCTTAATTATCAACATCTTCAATGCAACTGTGTGTTTGACGGACTACATGCGTCCACACATGTGCACTTCATGTGTGTGTGAGAGAGGGAGAAATTAGGAGGAGGAAGAGATTGTGGTGGGTGTTGAATGGGTGGTAGTGTCGGGTGAGGGGGGGGGGGGGGGGGGGGGGGCTGGATGGGTGGCACAGAGTCCATGTGTTATATGACCTTGGTCACTGCTGAGGGGACCTAGTTTCTTGCCAAGCCAATCAATAAGCTAAACAGGCGGAGGATGGCTATTTGGAGCATGGGAAGCCAAACTCAAATACTGATAGGTTATCTGTCTGTCCCAGCACCACTTCTGTGCAAATATTGGACCAGCACATTTTTCACGGTGACTTGCATTTGGAAAAAAAAAAAAAAAAATTGAAAAAAAAAAAAAGAGAGACAGAGAGGAGTGAGAGGGGGTGTTGAGAACAGACACGGTTGAGTGGATAAGTTGCAGGGCAGAATCTCCCTCCGCCCTCTGTTCCGCTCTCAGACCCCCTGTTCTGACTTCCTAAGCCTCTAACCAACAAGTGCACCGCAGAGGAAGCCTTCCTGGGATCATATAGTTCCCTTATCCTAAACAATTTGGCTCATGATGGCTTTATTGATCGTCACTTTATAGATAAATTATAAACCAATAATAATAATAACCAATAAAAAAATAAATAAAGTGACTGTTTTTATATGTTAATAATTAATTAATTTCAAAAGTCCCCTTATAATAATCCATAACTCTCATAATAACAACTGGATCAATACTGACACTGAATTGCGACGTCATTGTTCAATCCGGATTAAGCCGAAGTAATATTTCGTGACAGGGCGATTGTTTGTATCAGTGATCTATAACTTGTCTGATCAATAAAGCTTTCGAGTTACTTCTCAGATTAGATTAGACAAAGCCTGCACATGCCGCAGTGTTCAGACCCAGAGGATGAACAGCGAGCTGGACATGTGTGTTGCTTTTGTTTTGTCATCATACTGTCACATGATTAACTTGTAATACTTATAAAAAGGAGTATTCCGTATATTTTGTTAAACTATTACCTTTCTTGTGGTCAAAATGTGAAGCTGGTGTTGGTGTAAATCAACTTTTTTTTTTGATGCTTCAGCCAATAAGCTAAAAGATTACACATAAAAGCTAGTTAAAATATGTGTGTGTGTGTGTGTGTTGTGTGTCTGTAACAATGTGTGTGTGTGTGACAGAGCGAGACAACATTGTATCTCTAAGTGATCTGTAGTAGATGATGGCAGTTGGATCCGATCAATAATGGATGTTCGTGACACATGCCAACTACTCTGGAGGGACACCAGACACACCACGGTGTGTGTGTGTGTGTGTGTGTGTGTGTGTGTGTGTGTGTGTGTGTGTGTGTGTGTGTGTGTGTGTGTGTGTGTGTGTGTGTGTGTGTGTGTATGAACCTGTGAACACAAGTGAGACCCCTTCAGCTCGGAGAAAGACAGGAAAAGTAACCGAGGGAAGGAGGGTGAGTTTCAGGGGGGAAGAGTGCTTTTCCCATCAGGTGTAGCAATCAAAGCCAGTTTGTGTTGGTACAGCGGAGACCGGAACAATGACTTCAAGAGCAGCGCGCAGCGAAACCACATTAATTATTAGAGAGGAGCGATCAAAGCACAACTGTGACATGAAATAAATGAATTAAAGTTAGGGGGAAAAAAAATATGGCCATCTGGATGACGAGTTTCACATCCGAGATACGACTCAGCCCTCAGATGACTGCCTTTGTTTTTTCGCACTTTTACTTGTCGGGAGAATATTTTAGCTGCAGTAGATTTAGAAAATCGCTTCTGTTTGTTAGTTCCATTGTTTCAGATTGTTTTCCGGCCTGCTCTGACTCTGTGTAAATGAATAGACAGATATGTAGAAGAAGATCTGCCGGCAGGTGTAATGGAT
>CAAKHC010014839.1:5065-22518 GCA_901007825.1 Macroramphosus scolopax
GGGGGGGGGGGGGGGGGGCTGATACCCAGTACTTTGTGCCGGTGGTATTCTGTATTCTGTGCAGCTGGCAGTACCATAAGCAAACATCGTGCCCTCCGCTGAGCTATGAATCATAAGTAGGGGGAAGTTTGCAGACGGAGGCCCTTGTGAATGTGAATGTGATGTGTGGATTTAGCTCCGGTCATGTCAGACTGTGTGGGAAACACAAAGAGGGGCATGCAGAGTCACATGGGTCGTCCTGCTCCCAAAGACATGGCCCTCGCTCTCCCTCACTGCCAGGCCCATCATTGCATCGCTCTCTCTCTCACACACACACACACACACACACACACACGCCCCTCCATTCCATTCCTGATCCATGTTATTGCATTTCGGCTCGCTGCTTTTAATTCTCTTGTAATTAATTCATGAATGAAGTCATCATAGGAGCTGTGCAGCAGCCACATGTCTGATGCTAATGACAGGTGGTCCTCAGGTTGGAACGCTCCCCTCTGCTGTGGGACGGAGGGACGGTGGTGCACAAAGGTGGACATGCCAGGAGACAGAGAGAGGTGTGTGTTTACTAGTGTCACCCCCCCGACGCCCCCCGGGACCACAGTCTGTCCAGTCGGTCGAAGCTGCCACTGACACACAGGTGACGTCAGTAGTGACCTGCTGTGTGTGAGTTCTGTTAACTGTCGTTGTACCTCTGGATGTACTTTCCAATACAAATGTAATATTGTGTGTTCATTGTTTGTTCAGGGTTTAATGATCTGAGAACATCAGGCACATCTGGATCCTGTTCCAACATGTGTCTGTGTTGTGTTGGTCCTTCGTTTCTGTCTATTTTCTTCATGTGAAATAAGCAACAATTTCAACCCTTCTGCCATCTGAACAATAATTCAGGTGTTTGTGAAGCCGAGCAGGTCGGTGCCGTGAGTCTGCAGGTCGCTGCTTCTGTCTCTAAACTCTGACCCTGAAATAACTTCACAGAAACAGATCGATAATCCACACGAGGACGTCGTTACTACCACCTAGTTAATGACTCAGTAACAGTCCTCCCTGTCTGGTCGTACTGCATCTGTCAATGTTAATAAAACATGATGACATGGTTTCGGTCCAGATGTGTCCAGATGTGTTATCAGCTCTTCAATGAGCAGCCTGGATGATGAACCTTGTCGTGATGGATCGACTGCTGCACTGATCACATGACTCCCCCTCTTCCTCTCGCCTCCACGTCAACACTGAACAAACACAAGCATCAATTTGTGAATCAAAAAGCTATTTTAAATATATCTATATATATATCAGTATAACAATGCACCTGTTTCCAAATGACATGCAGTGTTTTGGGAGGCCGACAGGAAAAGGTCCTGAAATAGCTTTCTCATGAGTCTGTGGTCTAAAATATCGTGAGGGGCTGGCAGGAGCCGCCCACAGCGCGGCGCGACTCCGTCATGGGAACCGTGCTCAGCCGTCTGTGGAGATTTGAGCAGAATAAATGAAATAGAGTCCTTCAGTATTTACATCACTGACAGAACACGCTCGCTTATCTTCAGGGAATAAAACACGCGGGACGTCCAGTGTGTGTCTGACTCGTTCTGGAGCTCGTGGAGACGCCGTGGAGACGCCGTGGAGACGCCGTGGAGACGCCGTCTGAAACCTGCGAGTGAGAAGAGGAGCAAGAGGGAGCGAATAAGACCTGTAAACAGAACAGGGCGTGCTGGGCATGATCGCCAGAGCAAACACACACACACACACACACACACACACACACACACACACACACACACACACACACACACACACGCTTCAACAAAAACATCTAAAACAGAACGCAAAGGACCGTTTATTAAAAGAAAACAAGAAACTTCACAACTAACGAAGCTGCGGCGCCTCTGACAGGCTTCGTCCACCGAGGAAGAGGAGGATCACACTGACATGATGGAGGTTTGTGGGGGGAGGTGAAGCACAGTCAGATGAACTGAAGCACACCAACCAGCGCCGCTCACCTTTCCCTGATTCATTCTCAGACTACGCTCTATTTTAGGGACTCTGATGACTCCGTCTTGGCCACATTTCCCTTTTTCCACTGCAGAACAAAGTTATTCATAATCCTCCCAATAACTCAGCCCTGTTTGTCTAGTGTGATAAAGCAAAGGGAGCGTTTGCAATCTAAATGTGCATTCTTCTGAAGTGAGTGGCTTTGTCAGCGTGCTGCAGTGGTCTCCTCCCGCTGCAGGGAGGCTGTTTACACGGGGGACAGCTCGGAGATCCGGAGGGGAGACAACACTCCTCTCCACAAGAAAGGCCTCTGTGGGTGGGCAACGCTTCACCCGCCGATGCTTCAACATCATCACAAGGAGAATAAAACTCTCAGAGGAATTGACAGATTTTGTGCCAAATAGTCCATTTGATGACGAGGCTCCTCTCCGCTGCTTCGTCCGGCCTTCGGAGGGGAGGCGACCACAGATCGTCCTTAAAATAGCAACGAGATGGAAACAGGGTCACTGACGAAGGGACTCCCCTGTAACCCCATCTGGGGAGTTTCAGGGGATCGTGAAGGTGCGGAGCAGGAGTTCAGATGTTGGAGGATCAGAGAGGTCATGGAACTGACCCGAGCCTGCAGTGTCAGGATGGGATCACAAGCAGCAGCTCCAGTTACTGCCGGTGTGTTTCCAAACAGCAGAGGTGAGACAGTTAACATGAAGAGACCTCAACAGGTCGGCCTGTTAGCGCCATGCACAAGCTGCTCTGACTGCGTCCTCGGGGCATGTTTGGTTGAAGTATCGGATGTTGGTGGTTAACTGCAGCTGAGACGACTGAAATTAAAAGTCCTCTTTGTAAGACGTGTTGAATAAAGATGGTTGTGGGCTCCACATTCTGTGTGTTTACATGCTGTAATCAGGGAATATTTTCATTCCAGCTTTCCTCTGAGTCCTGCAGCGAGGTCTTTGATAAGAGCATTGATTGCATGCGGAGTGAATCCCGAGATGTGTGATGATCCCCCTCTTATCTCCTTGAACACCCTCGCTCCCGATGAGCTGAACTTCTGCATGAATCTGAAACACTTTGTTCCAACCTCGGCCTCCCGTCTCTGTTTTCCCCTGCAGCTTAGAGGCTGTACGGGAAGCTTCATCCTTCCACCTGTACTTCATTACCCTGCTTAGGTACATCTTGTATCTTGTCTGTCTTATTCTTAGTCGACACAGATACAGTCTGGTACCTTCACAGGCCCTGAAAGTTGTACAATAATGTACAAAAACACTTTTCTTAGTAGAACTGAGCGACATGTAACAAAAGAATGTTCTGTATGACTGCATGGACGTACGTTATCCATAATGTGAAACAGCTTCCATATATGGAGATTTAGCAGCTAAATGTAAGCAGCAAAGACATTGGTTAAGTCATATGTTAAAACCCAGCACCTTCCTGTCACTCACGTCTCTGATCCCTTCAACTCATCCCTCCATTATTCCATCCAATCACGCCGACATAAAACGTTCTGCACACGGGAATCGCTGACAGCAAAGTCCTCCCTTCCATCGTAGGTTGAGCAACTCACCCCGAGCAGAGGTATTAAAGAAAGCAGAGATATCGTCCGATGATAATCCCTCTAAGATCCAGGGATGCTGTGATCGCATGATATGTGCTGGCCATTCCTCAAAATCTGAGGGTATCTCAGATTGTAGCTCGGCGTGCAGCTCTGGGAACCACGTTACATCTGACCTCTGAGTTCACCTTTCACCTGAAGGAAGTCTGCTGTCAGTAGGAGGCATTAACTGCTCTTAGGTCATGCAGTGATGATGGCGTTAGCTCCCTCTGAGTATCAAGGTGCTGTGAGATCGTGTACGAGCGTGTCGGTGAGGCCTTCTCATACGCTGCCTAACTTTATCTGCGATGCATCTTTCCGAGACGCGAACATTAAATACAGAAACCAGAGGGATGCTTGAGTGACACTAGTTTGATGTTGCAGGTCTCCTGACACACGAGGCTGTTTGGAAACAAGCATGACAGTAAAAAGGCCCCGCGAGCGTCTTTGTGACAGGCTGTAATAAATGTCATAACCGTGAACTCTTTCTCTTACAGACACAAGGCACACCATCAAGGAGGCAGCGCACAACGACGGCTAGTGAGAGTCGAACTAAACAAACCAGCTCCTGCAGGCTGCAGGCTGATCTGTACGATGGGATTCTGGGAGGGGAATTTATGGTGTGGAAAAATGTACATAGTCACTTTTCATGAGGGCCTGCAACGTTTAACTCTGCAGACTAGACTTAACATCTTCATATTCAGACCTTATCTTGTTTTTAGACCTGACGCTGATTTAACAAACGATGTGGCTTCTACGGTTAAATAAGTTCAGGGCAACGAATTCTAATGAAACTTAGTGTCACTCAAACAAATGAAGTATGAAGAAAGTCGTGTTCCAGTGAGTTATAAAAGGTTTAGTTCTGTTAACTGAACGTTGGCGGGTATAACTATCAATCACGGGACATTTGATACACAACTGTGGAAGTCAGTCAGGCAGCTCTGATACGCCGGGCGGCCGTCAGCCAGTTGGACTGGAGACGAGGGAAAATAAATACTTTATAACATCGAACATCATTTATGTTTTCATGGGTATTAGTACAAATAAAAGGTATAATATTTTATAACATGCAGAATCTTTGATCACATGAACTGCCCCTGTTGTCATGGTAACGGTCAGATGCTGTCGTACTCTGTGTTATCATCAGCACCGTTGTTGAAGCTGAGATTTAATGAATCGATGCGATGACCTATTTTTATCCGTTGTCATAGGAATGTGTCACGTGACTCAAACTGCTGAGTCATCCTACCTGATCGCTGGCGGTCAGCTGACAGTCCTGCTGCAGGCCGAGGCCCCCGGGTCCCCACCTGGCAGGTAAGGATCATGATCAAAACATACGTCTTTGTATATGAAATTGTTATTTGATATATGATCCAAAGCCAAAACCATCTGCAACCTCATCATCATCATCATCATCATCATGACTCCATCCAGAGAGCGACCGTCACCGTGTGTTTTGTTCCTGCCTTTGATTGACAGCTGCTCCCTCTCACTCTGCCAGGTAAACAAGGTGATCCAGCAGACAGCAACACACCACAGCAGCATGGCAAGAATGTTCACATAGTTAAAGTGGGTCCAGCAGGCTGCCAACAGCTCTGCCGATCCCTGTGGGACCTGGAAACCGGTACAACAGGGAAATGGCTGCGTTCCAGCCGGGTTGTTGTTATGCAACCTGACTGGATCTGGTGATAGCAGAGTTCTATTAGCTCCCCTGATTTAATTACCGTGCACAACTGGAGACACACACACACCATCACTGTGCATGCATGTGGATGTTCTTAAGAAGTTGATTAACTACTAAATAAATACCTTCATGAGGACTCATATGGTTTAAGACCTCAGTGGTATTTCTAATTTTGGAACAATAATAACTTGAATTTCCTGAAAGTAAGTCAAGAACAGTTGAATCATTGAAGAAACAATTCCTGCATGCATGACTTAATACATCCTCCGACCAGAGTTCTCTCCATCTGATAAGAGGATGAAATGATGCTGACATGACGTCATGTTATTCCTCGTCATGCTATGAGCTTTTATTTACTGTTTTTGTCAGGCAGAACATGCTACAGCTATTTCCTCCTCTTGTCGTCATCTCCTTCCACAGCAGAGCGGTGAGGTTGTTGTTTCTATCAGATGCTTCCACGTCTCCTCCATCGATGGATTCAGGGTAACATCTGTTTCAGGATACAAACAACAAGGCTGTAGCCCAGTGGAAGAATTCGCTGCCTCCTCCATCTCCATTCATCCAGACCACTGCCCATTCTGGACACTTTTACTTTGGTCTATTTCAGCTCTGTTATTTTGATCTATGTATGCAGGCTGCGTTAAGCAGATTTACACGGGGAGAATTTGAAGCAGGCGAAGCCAAGACCTCTTCCCATTAGACTGTTAATACAGGCACATCATGTACCCAGAAATCTCATTCTGGCACTTCGGCTGGAGGTTAAGTTTTTTTTGTCATCTGCATATGCTGATACGTGTTTCACCGAACCCTAATTACTGTTATTTTCCATTCATTCTGGGAAACGTATTTTCCTCAAAGTTTTGGTAATTGTGCAGAAATCTGAGTGAATGAATCTCAGAGTCTGTTTCAGCACTGTGATGTCACCAGCTGCTGTAACCCGACGCAGATGGACCTTCATCATGTCGTTCAGTGTTGTCCAGCAGTCATCCTCGACAGTTCTCACCACAACAACCACGACGCAATGAAAACTGGCACTTTCTACTTGTTATGGATGTTTCAACGTAGCTTGGTTTCATCTGTTCCTGCTACGTTCATTAACTCTTTCCAACTTCTCTGTAACCTCTGTGGTGTGAGAACATCTCCATGGCTCCGTCCTCTCTGTCCTGTGAGTCTAAGAGTGTCTGCAGGACCAGAGGGTTTGAGGCTCCTGGGACATAAAACATTGATATAAGATAAAACGTATACTGGAACAGAAGTAAGCTAACTAAGGCTGCCTAATTATTCCCTCTGTAATCAATCCCAGCAGCTGACATGCAGGCAGAAGCAGCAGGTCCGTTTCCTCCAATGACACTTTGAGGAAACATACAATTTCCTCAACACGGTTCACCAGCAGTGTCACAAAAGTGCTGCTAAATTAAAGGTCTTAGTGCGGCAGGAGCCACCAACCATGGAGGCGGCCACAAAGGAACCAGGTAGCATTCGACGGGAAATATCACCTCAGCCAATTACCCATGAGGCCATGTGTTGCCATAACAGCCATTAATCCGAGTGGTGAGCACACAGAGGTCCAGAGCAACTTCCAGAACCTCCGCCAAGGGTGAGAGGACTCACAGGGTGACGGGCAGAGGAGGCGGTGTGATACGGCAAACAGATGGAACCATGGACAGATCATGCAGATCATGGTCAGAACATGCCGGCATAAATCTATAAACAACATTCAGTATGTATGGAATAACACAAGGTTTAAAACTTAACACTGAAACAGACTCTCCAGAAGACGGCATCCCCCCCCGAACTGTTGTCAGCTGCTCCAAGCCTGATGTCTAACATGGCCCGTTCCTCCAAACCTCTGAAGGTGTGTGCAGGATGATGAATGACGAAGGCTCACACATAAAAATGAACAGTATACACAAGTGAAACTACAGAGATTCAGCAGACTTCTGCAGACTCATACCACACTTCAGTGCACCGAGGAATAACGGCAGAAACACCAAATGTGTCACAAATCTCCTGGGCGCCTCGTGTCCCGTCATCGTGAAGGTCAACTGGTGAACTTTAAGCAGTAATAGTGTCTAAATATATATCAGCCAGACGACTCGGTGAAGGGGAGCTTGTGTGTTATGGTGGGCCAGTGCAACATGTTTGCTCAAAGTCATATTGGGAACATTTCTGGATCTCTTCATCACAACCGCTAATGTACACTGACAACGGCTCACGATGACAATGAGCAAGTTCACATCCCTGCCAGGAATGTGCTGCTACGTTCACCTGCAGAGCAGCTGCCTGGCTGCAGAAGATACGAGGCAGAAAGGTTCAGAAGAAACACACAACAAGACAGAAGAAACAGTCCTGATATATCATTAGTTTGTTAACATGCTAACGGTTGTTTGAACCCTCACCAGTCAGTAACATCGTCTACCGATCACACTGGAACTGCAACGGGCTCCAAAAATATCAATTTGATAGCAAATACAATTTCAGTCCTGTAACATCCTGTAACATCCTGTAACATCATGTAACATCATGTCACAACCTGTAACATCATGTTACATCCTGTCACATCCTGTAACATCCTGTAACATCATGTAACATCATGTAACATCATGTCACAACCTGTAACATCATGTTACATCCTGTAACATCCTGTAACATCCTGTAACATCCTGTAACATCCTGTAACATCCTGTAACATCCTGTCACATCATGTCACATCATGTAACATCCTGTAACATCCTGTAACATCCTGTAACATCCTGTAACATCCTGTCACA
Source organism: Macroramphosus scolopax (assembly GCA_901007825.1). Lineage (NCBI taxonomy): Eukaryota > Metazoa > Chordata > Actinopteri > Syngnathiformes > Centriscidae > Macroramphosus > Macroramphosus scolopax. The sequence goes on from CAAKHC010014839.1 coordinate 13,092, forward strand.
TCATGTCACATCCTGTCACATCATGTCACAACCTGTCACATCATGTCACATCATGTAACATCCTGTAACATCCTGTAACATCCTGTAACATCCTGTAACATCCTGTAACATCCTGTAACATCCTGTCACATCATGTCACAACCTGTCACATCATGTCACAACCTGTCACATCATGTCACATCATGTCACATCATGTCACAACCTGTAACATCCTGTCATATCCTGTAACATCATGTTACATCCTGTAACATCCTGTCACATCCTGTCACATCCTGTCACATCATGTCACATCAACAGCACATAGGAAGCCGGCCAAACGCCTCCAGCCTCATTGAACTCTGGCACCAAGGCCGTCTTCATAAGGTCTCCTGCTCCATTGCACTCGAGGACGCTTTCCTGAGGTCTCCAGCCTCATGCTGTCAAACCCTGAGTGGTGGAAGAGGAAGAGATCCAGTTCAAAGATTCATTACAGAGTGGCTGTCTGACCCTGCTCAGCAGCACAGTTCCAGATAGAAAGTGTCTTTCTGTTTCCCTTTGCCCTTCAGACAGTTGGAACTGGCTTCACTGGTCCACCTTGCTGGTATCTTGCTCAACCACTGATCATTTAGTTGAGCTGACATCATCACGATATATTTAATAAACTTCCCCATATTTAGAGTTCCTTCTGCAGGATGAATACAGGTTCCAGGTGCCAGAGATATAATCTCTGCAAGCAGCATTCCAACACTTTCGTTTGAGCTCCATTCGTATCTGGAATGTCTTCATGCAAATCAGATGATCTACAGCAGAGCTCATTTACATGTTTAGTCTGAGTGGATCCCTGCTAACATGAATTCAGAAATAGAAATGATGAAAAGACTTAAGTACAGTCAGTGTGCAACACTGTGTCCAAGACAAGTTCAGAGGTCAAAGGTCAGCTGGATTCTTTGGCCTCTCGTGAGGACAGACTGTAGGAGCTACAGATAACAGAGACTGAAGCTGAATGATTCATCATTATCTGTTCACAGTGATGGTGAATTCAGACCTGAGGAGCGCAGTGGCCCCATGAGTCGCTCTGGCTTATTATATTATCTTCATGTCCCTGTGACAGCCGGCCAAACCACTTCAATTAACAAGATCTGAACTGCGGTCATGAGCCAAACAACCCTCCTAACCTGTCCACATCACAGAGTTCAACAGCTTGTTTATATCAGGCTGCCGTGTCCAGCAAACAACAGCATCACAACACTGTTGGTTGGCCGGAGAAGCAGACACACGTTTGTTTACGTGGGGCAACTCATTGGTGGGGAATGCAGGTTGTTTAGGGCGGGAGGCCGCTCATATTCTGTTTGTGTATGTGTGTGTGGCCATGAAATTGTACTGTATGTGATTGTGGTTGTATGTGTATATACATTGGTACTCAGGCCAAACACATTTTACCACAAACATCTGTAAGCACTTCAGGCCCTCTGCATGTAAACACTGAGAAACCAGTGGAGCTCCGTAAATAAGAAGCGGACACATGATTATGCAAATGTAATTAGAACAACTAATAGGCTTTCACCTCGGCAAACACCGGCTGAGAACATCTGTTTGATGTGTGACCGAAACCTTATTTAGTTGCATTACAACACAGTCTAATCAGGCAGGGTGAGCAGGAACATGACGGGAGTTCATCAGCTCATCACCGGGTCTCCAAGGAGCTCTGATCACTGAGACTCAGCTCAACTCACCACCTGTAAACCCATCTGAACACACACATTACCCTCGTATCGTCATCATACAGGTGTGTTACTGGCATCTTGTTGGATGCAACGGTTTTCAGAGGTTTGGTGGGGTGTTGATGAAGATGGCGGCTCTGAGACGTTGTTGCATCATGTGGTGTGCGTGTCCTTTTATATTGTGCGTCCGTAGATCGACCTGCTGTGACGAAGCACGAAGACGAAGCATGTCAGCTGACTAAAAACAAGTTTTGTCCAAACTAGCTGAATGATGTCATCGTCCTAAATGCCTCGAATCAGTTTCATCTCATAGACTGTATAAAAGAACTGTGTCAGGGAGGAGAAGCCAGGACAGGGGGGGGGGGGTCGACCCCTCCGTTTAGTGCCGTTTAGAATGACAGGATGAAGCAGGATGTCCTATGGGTTGGTTTGCTGTCGGGATGACAAGCTTGTGACAAGTCACTACCACAGCAGGCTTAATCAGGATGGAACCAGGACCCCCCCACCCCACCCCCCTCGTCTGTATACGGTGACATCATCAGGATGGTGATCGCCAGAAAGGCTTCCCGCTGGCTACGTCCACTAGTTCTCCACAGCTAAAGATCCAGCTGTCTGTCCCAGCTGCCAGGTGCACTCAACAGCTGAATAATAACTAGTTAAACTCATTATAAAGAGCTAAATTCCAAGACTATATTTGATTCTCTGCAGCTCCAGACACCTTCTGTCCATCACAGAGACTCGTCCTCCAGGTCTCAGTCACCAGGAACATTCCACACAGCTGGAATCATTTCCTAAAGAACTTCTGACCACGTGAGATGACGACTCATCCGATATCAGAAACCATCTTCTGTCATGTATTTTATGTTTGTTCTTTATGCTCATCAGATATCTGAGCTCCATCTCAGAGTGTCAGCTTGGATGTTTTATGTCTTGTGATAATCAGCAGCTGGATCTCCACGGTAACAAACAACGTGAACGTCTTCTTTTCTGGTTGCAAAGACAGTCAAATGTATGTGATTGTATTGATTTAATATAAAATGTGTCCTGTCGACTGAAGGCAGCGGCACTGAACACGGAGCCTTTGAAGTCAGCAGTGGATCTGCTGCGCAGGTATGAAGGAGGAGGAGGAGGAGGAGGAGGAACTCGGAGCATTCAGACGAAGGTTAAGAGACTGTAAAGCATCTCAGACTGAACATGGATTACATCTCATGAACCCAATCCCTTTAAGCCATGTCACAAACCCACCAAAGTATCAGACAGGTTCCGCCGCAAGAATTCATAATGACACCTTAAAACCAGTTTGCGCACAGCTGCAGAATAAACTCATTAAAACGTGCGGAGGTGTTGCTCAACCTGCCAGATATGTCTGACTGTTTGATGCTTTACTCCCATATTCTTTTATCAAATCTCATCTGGAGGTCGGTGCCCATATTAGGAGCCCGACTGTTGATCATCCTTCGGGATTATTGAAGGTTTGTCGGAGTGTTATTGGAAACAACAACATGTAGAGTTTGTCACATGTTATCACCCCGTGTGTCTGCAGCAGCTCGCAGCAGGTCAGAGGTGGATCAGCTGGAGTTGGATATCATTGCTTCTCTCTCACTCTCCTCCTGCTATAGACTGCAGGCAGATTCCTGCTGCTGATCATGGGAAACATCTTCCCCCCGGATGATGTTTTTAGTTCAGTGGACAGGTGGCATGTTCTCGTCCACACGTTCCATGTGATACGTTATACTTGACATGCAGAGCATCGATTCCCGCCCTGAATCAGGACCTGGTCTCACTGCTGTTGGAGTCTGAAGTTAACAGCCGCTCTAACAACACCATGTGAAGGAAAAACAGATGTTTTACATCTGCTCTGACTTCTGCATAATCTAAACACATTACTTATTTTTGCAATTACGCGTCTCTTACAAGGTAATTAGACATCTTAGGGAACCCATAGGCTTCATTTCAGCAGCCCAATTATGTGGGATTCGTGTGCCAACTCAGTTTACTGGAACTCTAATTGGCCACATGTGGGACGAGTGTTCAAGTGCTAATTCACCAGCAGATTAGCAGCATGCAGCGGAGCGTCTGTGTGGCATTCAGCTTCCTGAGCTGTCAATGAGAGGTGAAGCTCAGCTTTACCAACCTCCACAACAAACACAGAGTCTCTATTAGTTAGTGGGACCAAATTAGAAAAAGATGTTTTTATATTCTGTGAGAGGTTTGGAGACCTCAGTAGGAAATACTTCAACACAATAGGGTTCAGTGGTGTCGGGTTTCAGGCGCTTGAAGAAACTAAAATATGTGTTATCAGAGGTTCCCATCGATCCCAGTGATCAGCAGTGTTCCCGTACTGTAACGATCCACAGTAAGAAGACACGTCAGGATCAGGTCTGTTCATCCAAAGTCAAATATGAACTACTAACTTCGTCGTATTACTCCAGGTTCTACATGTCTGTGTTGAAAGTGAATAAAACGGAGCACAACGTTGGTCGAGTCGAGACACCGAGTCCAACCCAGCTACCAACTGCTCCCATCAGCTGATCCGGAGCGGGACCAGGTCAGCTGACTGCAACCTTCTCCTCCCGTTCAACTGGCCCAGAGGAGTCTGTCCATGCAGCCCGTTTATAAATGTCCTGCAGGACAACTTATTGAAGCTGCTTTACTCTCCTGGATTCACCTGCATGGCCCAACACAACCAGAACCTCACCGGCAGTCTAAACCTAATGCAACTGCCATGAAGTTTCTCTTTCTGACTAAAATATTATAAACTGTACCTTCTCATTGGCTTCATGGTGCTATAACTCTCTTTAACAGCATGCATGTCCCATCAGAATTAAAGTCAAACGAACTCTGAGTGACATTGTCAGGTGTAAAATCCTGCTGTACTTTGATTTACATCTAAAACACTGATCTAATCAAAGACTAGTAATGATCATCATCGTCTTCTGTACTTCGTGTTGGGACGTGTCCCTGCTACATGTAGCTGTTAACAAGCTGTAAGACATCAGCAGCATCGTCAGTGTGCAGCTCGTCCTGCAGCTCAGAGCAACACACTGCAACTCCTGCAGGAACAACAACAGAGCTGCTTCTATTCTACCATATGAAGTACACTTGGACTAACAGCTAATAGAGTGTATTTAATGTAGTATATAATGTAGTATAATACAGTGAGTAACCAAAGAGAGGGTGAAACAACAGACTACATGACTCTTTGGCTCAGAGCAGCTACGGTGACACGAGATACTCCAGAACAAGAACATGATGTCCACAACGTAGTAAACGTTCGTTAGCAGCTGACCTCCAGAGGAAGCTGCGGACGGAGGATGAGGAGTTTCAGATGACCTTCACTGGCAGGTCAGCCGATATATGTGATCGTCAAGAATAATCTAAAGGAGGGAGCTCTTTGAAGTCCGAGCACAGCACTCAGCCTAATCCCTAACAACTAACAAAATACCCCGTCTATTTAAATGATTTGTCTCCTGCTATTTGAATAATCTGCCTCCCTGTGAAACCCGACACCGTGACGGCTACATGTGTTTCTGCTAATGTAGGTCACAGCACGACATAAAAGAAGACCCGAACACAACTCGTGGCTTCAGTCAAACACGTCCTCAGAGCGGTAATGGACGACCTCACCGAGACCTTCAGCCTCAGTGAGGTCAGAGGTCAAAGCACAACACGGTCACTTCAGGAAGAAATGAGCCGTTCGTCCATTAGGGGTCCTGAAATCAGACAGACATGCAGCTGGTAAACAACGTATCTGCTCACACACTGACACACTGACCAGTTCGGAAGACAGAGACCAAACATGTGGACGTACACTCATCATAAACACACAAACAATGATTGATTCTCCTGATCTTCTGGATGTGTTCAGCAGGTTCCATGAACTCCCGGCTGCCTGCCTCCACATCGTGTCGTCTGCACGCAGCTCCTCTCTGATTTAGTTACACTCAGATCGTTATACTGAAATGATTTATGCATTGATATCAGCTCTCCGGCTCAGTGAACCTGTTCTCCCTGCCAGCCTCAGTCGGCTGCACCCGCGAGTCATCAACTACAACCACATGTTATTCTTTTGTTTGAGGAGAGAACAAGTTTAGTTTTGTTGCCTTTTGAAATTGATCCCATCCTTCTATTCCTGCAAGACCTGCAGCTGTCAGTTCCCCGTGCCGTTGCTCACTTGGTTTCTTCCTTTCCTTCTCCTTCTCTTCTTCCTCTGCTGCGTCACATTCATCAAAATTCTCCAGATCTATTGAATTAGATCCTCCAAGTGTTTCCATCCCTGCTCGTTAGTTCAAGTCTAAACTCAGCTGTGCTTGTCACCATATTCCAAAGCTTTGACACATGCTGGCTGTGCTCTTCTGTTGCTATGGTAACAGGTTGGGTATAGCTGTTGAATTGAGGGATCGAACGTGCGGAACACATAGTATTGACGCTCACCTGCCGGCCAATCAGAGCCGAGTTTTCACCCTGACTACTGTATAATTAGACACCATGTATGTCAGTGACGAGGTCCCAACTTGTGTCTGCTGCCGCCAAGTGGCCATAAAATGATGTAACGCAGGCTGGATGTTCGCTGCTGTTATTGCTGCTGTCTCCCAGATATTGAACAGAATGTTGTTCTGAGTGAATACAGTTTCTCAGCGCGCCGCACATGCAAGTGCAAGAACGCCAAGTGAGCAGGAAAAATAGGGACTGAGTGTCTCTGGAGTTTGGAAAGGACGACGTACGACGAGTCCATCGTCATCCAGCCGAGCAGAGCGACGCTGTGCATGTAAATCACTGCAGTCGGATATAAACAAGTAAAGAGAACATTTCGCTCCAACCTGGAAACAGATGAGAACAACACCTGTTAGCATGGTGACAGTCAGACGGCGTCAACATCTGGAGCCTCGGGGAACATCAGGGAGCTGCACCACGAATTCAGACAAGACAGATGTACAATAACCAAAGGACACACACTAATACACACTGATCCAACTGCTGGAGCTGCAGCGCTGCAGTCCTGCTGTCCCAACTGTCATCTGGAGCAGCAGGAAACACTTCCTGAGAGTCCGACACTCTAAATTAGCACCATGATTAAACGCTATGAATAGAACTTGATGCTCTGCTGTGTTTTATCTGTAGAGCAGCACACTGCTGCGCCTGCAGGCTCCCCCAACGTACAGCTCGGTTATCAGCCACACTAAAGCTGCGTCCAGTTTCCTCTTCCTCATGTCGACATCGCCGCCCTGCAAGAGGCTGAAGCAAGCGAGAGAGCCGATTCCGTTATTGGGGGAAAGTCACACGGGTAGTGTTTGTTTTTCAGCTGGGACCCTGCAGCCCGTGGAGCCGGGACACTTCCTCGTCCAGATCTCTTAAAACTCCAAAACGTAAACTGTGTCATTAGTCTAAATTGGGTTTTTGCCTCATGCCCATAATAGCGAGTAAACATTTTCCAAATCCACGAAAATATAAGAAAAGCCTGCGCTCGTACCGCCGCGCCGCAATCATGTTATTAATGGAGGAAACCAGATTGTTTGGATATCATATCCCCATGATAATTAAATCCAAATGTTTTGAAATGAAAGCTTATCCAGTACATGACTGTTGGCCGTGTTACAGATGAATTGATTCAGTGTATGTAAATAAACACGCGGATAAGAGGGTTTGTACACGGCTGAAAGCAAACACTAACCTTGTTTTTCTGCAACTCCGTGGAGGCGACTTATCGTGTTGTTATGACATCAGAATACCCTCGTGTGTGAGTGTGAGTTCACCGGGACGGACGGACAACTGATGGATGATGCTGCTACCAAACACAACACACGACATGAGAGAGCGTTTGAAAGTCCTCGTGTTGCTCTGACAGCCTCGCGGCTCCGTCAGCAGCATGTGCTGCTCCGGCAGCTGCTTTCCATAAACCGCTAATTGGATTCACTTGTTTTAATTTGCTTCACTACTGTGGGCTCCATAACTAACTTCAGATGGCTGATTGCTTGAACATGTCAACTTTGCAGGGAAGTAATTCCCCGGAGAAGAGAGGCGAGTGTCCTCACACGCTGCCTCAGATCCAGCAGGTCCAACAGATCCAACAGATCCAACAGATCCAACAGATCCAACAGATCCAACAGATCCAGGACTGACAGCCGCTTCCTTCCTGGTCCTGCCGTCCCTGTCGGTGGACGGTCGAACGTCTCCTCTGCTCTCGCTACTGATGACACACCCAAAGACTGGAGAACGTTTGGTATCTACAGCTGAGCTAACCAGCTTCTGTAAAATCCTCCAGCAGCTGTTCACTAACTTCTACTTCCTTGTCCCCTCGCCTCCCAGAAAAGATCCGTAGGCCGTTGTTAAACATTTATTAAAAACTTAACAGCGTAATTCAGAGTGTGAAATTATATAATCTATTACATTTTGTTCAGGTTTGCTACACGCTGACTGGAAACTGTGACACACATGCTTGTTATAAATCTGTTTGACGTGGAGGTGTAATTCATTACAGTAATTATGGCCCTGTTCCATTTCGGTGGTGTTGGCTCACCCCATCCGACAGAAGGTGGTGCTGGTTGGACAGTTGGACGCTGCATGTCGGCTTAGATAAAGACATGAACAAGGAGCCGGTTCCAGAGGAGCACGGAGCACCTGGTGGAGGTTCTCCAAGTGTTGAGGCTGGAAGAAATATTCCACTGAAGAGCAACACCTTCCCTTCAGTGACTGACAGAGGAGGCAAATACAACCGGAGGAGACGGAGGATGAAATAATATTCTGTAACTTTTCTATAAATATTGAAGGATGAACGTGGAGGACTCAGCGTTACTTTCTGGAGCTCCAATGGAGGTGATGAGGAGGAAATATGATACAAGTTATAAGAAAGGAGAAAAGGAGAATTCAACTAAACATATTATAACTTGCAAAAAAAATATTTATAAGAACGTGGTTCATTTTGTGATGAAAAATGACTGTAAATAGTCATTTATGTTGCTGTTAATTACAGTCTAATGAGTAGATTCTTCCTCAGACAGATGTGGTGGTGGAACAGATAATTTACTCCGCTTTATGTAGCCAATAAATTGTGTGTATTTATTGTGTTTCTTCACTTATTTATTCAGTATTTCCCTTCAATTTGTCACAATTACTTGAATTAGGGTGCCAGTTTTCACCTTGTATTGTGATTAATCAAACAGATCACAACTGTAAGCAGCTTTGGTAACGAGGACTGAACACAGGAAACATCAGACAGCAGCAGAGTGAATCTACCTGGTGCCGGTGTGGCCGTGGAGCAGGATCGAACCTGCGGCTCCACCTGGGCTGTGGGCGGAGTTCTCTGGACGCTCCGGAGGCGCTGCGCTCCGTCCCGGAAACACCCGAGGAGAGCCGAGGAGAGCCGAAGATTAACGAGCGGCGAACGACGACACGTCCGATCGGGTCAGTGTTACATTAATACATCTTTAAACAAGTGACAAACTCATGTGGAGTGATCCACCCACAAGGAGCTGCTATTGCTTGAAAAACAAACATGAAACCAGATTAGAAAAATAACAGACCCTCTTTATTTATTTCTCTAAGTATGACTCCACATTATTTATGTTGGAGACAATATATTTATTTAGTATTTAATATCTTATTCAATGTTAAATATTAACATTATCCCCATCAAACAAACTCACTGGCACAGACACAATAATGTAAAGAATATGACTGTTGGTTACATTAATGTTGAAACGTTCCTGGCTGAGTGGGACTGTGAACCC
>CAAKHC010014846.1:0-12071 GCA_901007825.1 Macroramphosus scolopax
ATATAAACTCCACCAAATGCAAACGCAGTGAACGTTGTACTTTTTGAACTCACCACAAATGTTTACTTTTGTTAACTTTTTAAATTCACTTCCATTCAACTGGTTTTGGAATCACCACAATCAGAAGGACCAAATGAAGTCGTACACCACACAGTTACAGGTTGGACTCGTATTTCAACATCTGGATCTATTGCTTCCTGCTTGTTTGTGGTGCTTGTGTGGAGCGGAGGTACAACAGGGGTACAACCCCGGGTATTTGGGGGGCGGGTAAACTCCGACCAGGTTTCCACAGTTCATCCTGGGAGTGTTTTGTCAGTTGTGATGAAAACTGTAGAAACTGTTAGTTATAATCTGGATGTGAGTTGTCCAGATGGTCTAGAACAGTGGTCTTCAACCGGGGGTCCGCGACCCCTAGGGGGTCCGCGGAGGTACTGCTGGGGGTCCGCCAACTTAAAAATAAAATAAAGGCAATTTTAACCAAAATAATATGTGAGTTTAATTTTTTTTAATTATTATTATTTGATTGAGATGATTAAGAACATGTCATTAACATGCAATAATAATATACTTTTGACGAAATCTATTTAGTCTACCCAGTCAGAAATTGGTTAATACAGTGAAATAAGCTGAATAAAATACATTTAAAAGTTATTATAAGTCAGGCTTATATTTAAAAAAAAAAAAAAGGGGGGGGGGGGGATTTCAAGTGGGGGTCCCTGCTCTGTTTTTCTCTCATCCAAGGGGTCCCTGGGCTAAAAAGGTTGAAGACCCCTGCTCTAGAAGGAGATCATTTCACAGATTAACCCTTTATTGAGGGTATTTTTAGAGACCCTGGCTAAGAACAAATTGGGAGACTTCAATTAAAACATTTAATTATTAGTAATTAATTTAGGTGGGAAATGTTGACTTCCCCAAATATATAATGTAAGTCTGTCTATAGCCCTAATTTAAAGACCTGCATTAAAAAGAAAATCTCTGTGCAGCAACAGTATCTACAATGTATGATGATTAATATTAATATTGTAGTATTAATATATTTGATTTATTGCATTTGAACAGCAAACCAGGAAACTCCATGTAAAACAGAGAGAAATGCAAACACTGAAAACATCTACTGATAAAAGTAAATTATGGGAGTGGATGATGGCAAACAGCAGCAGGACGTTTCTGTTTGAACACCGTTCGTGGAATAAAGATCGTTTTAGAGTTTAGAACAGAAAACTGTTTGTAAAACTGCACATTTTACAATAAAAGCCACCCAAACCTGCTGTGAGTAAAAATACGACTTGAGTGCTTGTGACACTGTTTGATCAACTGTTGGTTCCTGATTCTGATCATCACTGTAACCATGACAACACGTCTTTCCTCCCTGCAGCAGTCCGACTCTACAACCAACACTGTTCCCAGTGAACACACCAGGACTCACTGCAACAACTGACTACATGTACCATCACTGCTCTGACTATTTACTGCAATACTGTGTGTACTGTACAAGGTGTAATACCTCTATGATCAATACTTAACTTCTCCACTACATGTAACATCACTGCTCTGACCTCTGCAACACTGCAGCTTATTTATCCAATGGAAATGGTCTGTTCTGTCTTTAAGTCATGAGGTCGTAATGATTGTGATTTTCTGGAGCTCTGCTGGACCCTGAGCATGATTTCACGAACATGTTATCCACCTGTATCACTTCAGCTGACAGATTTAACTAATCAATGAAATGATCACAGCTGTAACACCTGCAGCTCCATCACAGACCTACTGACCCCCCGGCGGTGTGATGCCCTCGGCTGTGTCCAAGGAAAGGAGCCACGATTTGGGAGGGTAAAGTCTGAAAGTTATCAATGCTTTTATCCCAAAAAAAAAAGAACTGGGCTCTCTTGACATTTCCAATTTCATCTGGTAACAGTCACCATGTCTGACTCGTGTCGGAACAAGTGCCCATGTGGCTTTTCAGTTGATTCCGGGACATCAGTCCACTGGGTCCAATCTGTAACATCCACTTTGAACCCTGAACAAGTCTGAACTCAGTTAATGTGACGGGTGAAGCAGCAAACTGTTAAACATGCAGAGCTCTGCCTTCACTGCCTCCTAACAGCAGTCACACATTTATCATCTCAATCTTCACCTCGTACGCAGGAAAATTAATGAACTATGACGAACTGTGAACGAGACAATCTGAAGTTACTGAGGAGATTCTCCTCACGGCAGATCAGCCCAAAAGGGAATGTTCTAATTTCCCCCCGCAGTGCGTTTGGGGAGGAAGAGGAGGCTGAAGAACGCTGGTTCAACCACAATAGTTATAGAAAGAGATTTAACATTTAACTCATTCCTGCTCTGTGGTGAATAAACGATGTGTATATATATATATATATATATATATATATATATACACTCTCCTGTGAAGAGTGAATGAGCTGATGATGAAATGATGATGTGACTTACAAAACAAGCAGAAGAGTTAATGTCATAATGATCCGTCTGCCCACGGAGTTAAAATCCATCACAGTTTGACTGCTTTCATCCTCAAAGGTGTAAAGGAGAGAAACAGAACGTGGAACCTGTGGTTGGACAAAAACCTGTTCTGTTGTCCCTGTTAACTAAAGTTAACTAAGAAGCGGCTTCAAAGTTGTCAGACTTCAGCGATCCAGTCAGTTACAGAACTAAACGTCTTATTTCTTCATATCCAAAAGGGGTTTAAAAAGCAACTGGACTTATCGGTTCCAATCCAACCGTCTCTCAGGTGTCGTCTTCATCGGTCGAGACACAAGAGGAGTAAGAAAGCATCGCTGGTACAGCTGATACTGCAGGATGAGAATGTGTTGGAACGATGTGGATGCTGCACCAAACAATCAAAAGTTCCAAGATGGTCCGTTCCTTTTCTAATCTGACACCATGAAGAAACCTGGAATCTGTTTTATTATTGCGCCTGTTTATCTAAAACATTTAGCAGCTGTCATTTCCCTCAAACTAAAGGATGTTGTATGTTGTATACGTGTGTGTGTCCCGTTTCCTCAGCGTATTCTGAAGGACGAAACATCTGCAACCTTATTAATGCTCTTAAAAAAACGTTGGTCATTAATAATAAGAAACTAACAACTTAAAAGCGTGTCGACCTCCAACTGAGCACAAACGCCAAACTTGCTGCTCATTACGGTTCCGATGAAGAAGCCCAGATCGTCGTGATTTAAACTGTCAGCTGCGCTCAACCTTTATTTCCACAATGACACGCATGAATAACTGTCGTGATGGAAACATGGTACAAACACCAGATGTCTGAGCAGATGAGTTCCTTCCCCCCCAAGAAGAGACGAGCGTGTGAAACCGTGGATGTGTTTGTGAATCGGAGCTGCCGCTGCCTGATTGTGTTCCTTCTTCATCACTAATGATCTCCTCCTCCTCTGACTGACTGACACCTGAGCAGGAGGAATCTGATCAGTGCACCACGATCGCTGCTATCAACAAGCAGCGCACAGAAACCCCCCGACTGCTCCCCCCTCCGAGGAGTCCAACAGGACATGCTGACGTCTCCTGACAGACAAACTGCGGTTGTGTGATGTTCGGCTGCGTCGCCGTAAAATCAACTCGCCTCAGAACGCCGGCTGCCAGTTTGACCTTGGCCTGTCGGATCTGAATCTCTCTGTGTAAACAAGCAACAGCTGCTGCTGTGGGTCTGAAGTCAATGAGAAGCCGAACACGACGTCTCTAGAGGCGTCTCAGACACCAAACCTCATACTGGGCTCCGTAGCGATGGGAACAGTTTCAATAAGGACAGAGGAGAGAAGTATTGTTGAATCTGGATGTCAGTGTTTCTCCCAGGTTGACGGCCTCCTGCTGTGGTAACGTTCTAATCTGCTGTTAAAGTTAAAGTTATTACTGTAACACCTTCGGTCCCCGCAGGTCTGATCGTTGGTCAGTGTGAACGATTGAAATCAGTTTCCTGGTTAATTCTATGCAGCAGTTGTGTGACAGGGCGGCATGAGCTGATAGGAACTGTTCCTCACATACTAACAGGAGTCCTGCTGGTCTGGTTCAGATCAGAATACTGATTCTCTGCTTCAGGTTGAGTTCTGATCCAGCTGCTTCAGGACAGTCGCGTCCTGCTGGGCTTGTCGGGAGGTGCAGCTGGAGTTCTCAGCTGGAGAGCTGCTGGCTGGCCTGACTGTCGGGGTTAAGAGTGATGTCTGTCCGTTTTTACAGACACAATTCAAACACTTGTTCCTCCCCTCCCCTCCCCTCCCCTCCCCTCCCCTCTCCTCTCCTGCTGGTAGTGATGTCTGCTGGTGTATCGGTGGTTGTCGGTGTGTGTTTTCGGAGGAACGGCGTCCTCCGATACACCACCTCCGTCTATCCGGCAGGGTGTGAGGATAGTCCCGCCGGATATAAACGTCACTGTGGAGCAGGTTTTGTTGGCGGTCGGGGAACAGGTAGGACATGACAACTTAATTAACAAGGCCTTGCTGGTGAATGTTCCCTGTCTCCCAATTAGGACGGAGGAAGTGGGCGGGGTCACCGAGTGCACCGCCTATATATGGTGCCTGGTTCTGGTGCTCGGTCGCTTTGCGCTACGCTCCACTCCTGCCTGCTGTGTCTGCTGTCGCTGTTTATAATAGTTTATCTTGTTTAGTGTTACATGCAACATGAATTCACTACATTACCTACATGCAACACACGCCCCCACCCCCCGACTGATTACTGATCGCTTCCAGTCGACCATTTAGTCTATTGTTGTTCTCTTTTGAGTTGTGGTTTATTAAATAAACCTTGTTATTGTTAAAATCTCATCACGCCTCCGTCCTCCCTCATTGTCAGGTTACCCTCGGCCATGACACGGGTGAACAAAGCAGTGGTTCCTCAAAGATGAGCTGCGGGTTCATCAACTAATGGAATGAGAACAGCTGCTAAAAGTAAAACTGTAAGAAAGATCAAACCAGTTAAATGATCATGTTTCCCCGGTGTTTCCTCATGGTACTGGTACCTGCTTCTAGCATCTTATCTGTGTTTCCTGTTTAACATCACCATGCAGAGTATTAAGAGGCTCTTTGAACATCACTGGGGGAGAGACCTAATATTTCTCCAAGAGACTCGTACTAACTCAGCAGAAGAGGTGGACTGGGGCATCTGGTGGGACGGACCGTATGTTCAGAGCATCGACACCAGCAACTGTTCTGTCTTACACTGAGGTGTTGAAGGGTCGGCTGGTCAGTCAGGGCAGGAACTGACAACTCTGAGTTCTGCTTTATAAATATCTACGCCCCGAATCAGGGAGCAGAAGGAGCATCATGACCAGCTGATCATTGGTGGGGATTTTAATTATACAACAAATTTTAATTTGGACAGAACCAGTGAGGAACCCCGTCCACAGTCCTCCCAATCCCTCGATAACATCATCACACACTACGATATGGTGGATACATGGAGGGTGAAACATCCACAGCGTCCCAGCCCACTGGTCCTGCTCCAGTGCCTGCAGCTACTCCAGTCCGGCTTCCTGCTCCAGCAGCAGATGCAGATCCCATCCGGTCGTCCTCCCCAGTGTTTTAGTTTTCCCTGCACTCTTAGTTCCCGCCTTGTTTTGTGCACACCTGTGTTAATGTGAATCAGGTTCCAGTTTAGTGCTCACCTGTTTTCTATGATCATCAAGGTCCTATTTAAAGCCCTGGAACCTCTTCTTGAGTTGTTAGTTATTATTTGATCGTGTCGTGTGAAGCTCTGTTTGTGTGAAACAAGATTGTAGCGTTTGCCCTTTGCAGCCTTTGATTTTTATCCAAGTAAACTTCGCCTTGAGCGACTGCATCCAAAACCATTTTTGTTTCCTCATCTCTGATTGTGACAGCAACACACATGGGTGAGGGTGAAGAGCAGCAGGGTGGGTGCAGCCAGATTGGACTGAATATATATTTCACAAAATCTCAATTCCAACCTGCTCCACAGTCACAGAACCCCAGTTGGGTTCACTGACCACCATTCAGTCACCATAGATTTGATCATCTCACCGGGTCACCCGACCTTCATGCTGTCCTCCTGGAGTGTCTTGGAGCAGGATCTCCTCCCTCCTCCTGTCAGAGAGCAGTGATCTCCCTGCTGCCAAAGAAAGGAGACCTGGAGGTCGGTCTGCCTCTTCTGCTCAGACTACAAGGTGTCCAGAGCCTGGTCCAATAGACTGAAGGATGTACTTGGACTCCTCAAACACACTGATCAGACATACTGTGTACCTGACAGCTCCATCATGGATGACATTGATGTGTGTAAATATTGTGATGTTCAGGTTGGGATTGTCTCTTTGGACGAGGAGGATCACTCCTATTTGTTTTCTGCACTCAAGACTTTTGGTATCGGTGATGGGTTTTTGTCTTGGGTTGGATTATTGTACAACGGTGCACAATGTCTGGTGAAGATGGGGGCAGGACTGGGACGGACAATTCCCGTAAGGCGAGGAATTAGACAGGGTTGTCCCATCTCAGGTCGACTGTACAGCCTGGCTGTTGAGCCCTCGCTGTGCAGGTTGAGGGGTCGACTGTGGGGACGAGTGTTGGTAGCTAATAACTTGGTTTCCTCGACTCTTTGGCACAGACGTGCTGCTCTGACACCACCAGGAGGTTTACTGGAAGAGGTACAGAGAGCAATCCTGGATTTCTTCTGGTCGGGTAAACCCGGGTACGGGCGGCAGCCCTCTACCTGTGGCTGAAGGGGGCCAGGGGTTGATGAACATTAAATCGAAAATTGCCTCCTTCAGACTCAGAACTGCTCAGAGGCTGATGTATGACTGCGGCCCGAGCTGGCATGACCCAGCTCGGTGTAACACACATTCAAATCTTTTAAATCCATTTCTCTTCTAAGTAAATACGACCTAGAATAGGTCGCTCACAACTGCCCAGAGAAGGTAACGTCCCTTTAAGAGGAGCGGCATACACACCTACGGTGATTGGCATGACCTCTGCCCTTTAAAAAGAAAAAAACACACACGCGACCGCGCTGAGTCGGGGAAAAGAAAGCCGAAGGAGTTTAAATGAAGAGAGAGATTGAATGAGATTTGGTACGTGTAGTTTTGTTCCGGGTTTTTCCAAAGAGAGCGACATTCTTTCATATGTGGATGGACACCTAAAACACACGGAGCACCGGATGGCGAGCTCGATCAAAGGGACAACTCCTGCAGTGATTTAACGCCAGCAAAGGATTTCTTGGCATCTTCCAGCCGAGACAAACAGCTGTTTCTTCTTCAACCTGACGCCGTGGACCTCTCTGGACTGACACCTTTCTACAGCTCGGTACTGCAGGCTTGGAGGATTTTGAATGTTGTACGTGATAGAGACGGACCTCCGGGGAAGTGGTTGTTGGAGGAACCCTTGTTCTTCAACCACTGAACCCGGACACCCGGACACTGCAGTTCTCAGGAGGAGGTCTGCTGCACCAAGCTGGAGCACCTGATCAACTCTCCAACACCATCGGTGGACGCCCTGAGAGAGAACAGCAACATCCCCTCAGCTATGGAGGGAAACAACAACTGCAGCAAGACGGAAGAGGAGGAACTCAACCAGAAGATGAAGGCTAACAAAGGAACCGCACAGCAACTGTTGCAGCAAGGAAGGAGAAGTTCAAGGAGAAGGACAACACATTGGACGAGGTTCCAAAGAACAAGGAAACCAAGGAGAACAACTGTGAAGGCACCTCAGAGACTAGAAGGAGTGTTATTGGGTTTTATGTAACCAAAGAGTGATTGAACCTCCGTTCCATATATCGTCTTCACTACCACCGTCCTGAATCAAACAGTTTCTTTCAACTCTCTTGCTGTTAGTGTTTGAGTGTTAAACATGTTGTCATGTGACGAGTTAATGCATCACCTGCCTCTTAGAATAACGTGTTCTTGGCATGTGTGGAAGCATGTTTCTGTGCATATCCTCGTCTATTTAACAGAAGAAAAGGCCGAGTGGTGGAGGAAGTCTGTCTCAACATCACAGAGCTTCTGTGGACACCAGTGGAGCGGAGGAGGATTCCAGTTCCCGGCTGTGGGCGACTGGCAGGGAGGAGCTGGTCAGCTGCTGTCCTTCACAACACCTCAAGCAATGCTGCCCATTGACAAGCGTACAGCCTCCAATGGAGGGTTGTACGTGGGGCTATAACAGACAGATACAGAGAACATCTGGGTCCAGAGGGGGGTGATTCTGTGATGAGAGCGAGACCCAGGTTCATATTCCTGTTTACAGTCCTCATCTCTCTGAGCTTCTATAGAGGTGGTTTCAGGGACTCGGAGAGTCTTTTGGTTTGTTTATACTTGGTCCACAATACTCCGCTAAGAAAAAGTGTGTATACACATTAATTAACTTTTTATCTGGTTTCTGCCAAGTTGGCCATTTGGCTCACACACAGAAATCAGACCAGTGCTGGCGACAGCGTGGAGCCGGTTCTGGAAGGACCGCTGAAGGTCTGACTGAGGTCTGGAGGAGTGACTGGTGCAGTCTGGTCAGTGATGAAAGAAGATGAAACAAGGTGTGTGGAGGACAGATGAGTCAATGAAACAGGTGGAACAGCCTGATGTGAACGGCTGAGGATGCAGAGACGGTGATGGAGGAGTGAACAGAACAAGTGTGTCGAGAGGAAGAAGCAGGCAAACAGAAGGCAGGTGTGTTGTACATGTAGGAGTGTGTGTGTGTGTGTGTGGCAGCAGTGGATGTCTCCAAGAAACGAGCTGGATTCAACATCAGATATAAAACAAATCACCACTCAAAGATCCAGACGTCTTTAGACTGAAGACGATGGTCATTGTCCCCCCCCGACCGGAGGAGACGGCGAGCTGCCCCCCCCCAGAACACCAACATCAGGTCAACAGGAAACAACAGTTGATTCCGACCTGGGTTGTGTTTTCATCTCTCTATGCAGCCAGTAATCTCTGAGCTGTCGGGTAACGGCGTATTAAAGGAACACAAACAGTTACGTAATTGACAGGAGTTAACACACTCCCAGGTCAGCAGAGGAAGAGGAGGAGAAAACAAAGGCCGAGGCTCCAGCCAGCCTGAGTTACCGTGCAGTGGGTGGAGACGCGTTGCTTTCCCTGCGATGAGGAATCATTAGTGACACTTTGGGTTCACGCTGTTGTTTTCAATCCAAATTAAAGGAAACATAGCTGGCTTGTTTACGAGCTGTCTGATCGTCGCCTCTCTTCAAGGGCGTCCACGTCCTCGCACACACAAAGTGATGGAAGCGGTTCTGTTTCCGTCCTCATTCGCCTCGTTTTACGTTGGATTGACCCGCTGAAGATGAGCGACCGGCCCGGGTCTTCGTCCCTCCGAGTCCACCGACAGGCAGCGGAGTTCAGTGCTTCTATTGGAAACAACTAAGTTTGACTCCCAAATAGCTCCAGAACTAACCTGCTCTTACATAACACGCCGAGGCTTCTGTTGTTCACTGTGAAATTAGTGGATTAAGGCACATTCAAGCACTCCAAGCCTCTTTCGGGTGCTAATTGTGAGTAATTGCTGGCGGTCCAACCTCTGAGTGGGTAATCGAGGTCCCTGTGTGGGCGGTAATACAATGTCCTACTTATTAAGAGCTGCACCGTTCTCTCTTGACTTTCACCTTCCTCACTGAGCGGCAGTAACAAGCCTGTTCATCACAAACCTCTTTATTCATGGTGAGCGTGGAAGAGCTGTTATAGAGTCATTAAGGAGATTTCTGGGAATAGAACTGGTTTCCAAAGAACCTGTCAGTCTGTGTGAGAGCGTCATGGAAATGTGTGATGATGGACTTCATCCTAAAAAGGTGTGTATGGTTGTATCGTCCTGGATTTGGCATTGCAGAAGTGTTTAAAGACGGATTCTTAAGTTTGGTTTCCTAAAACAACAACAAGTTGAGATGAACTGGGAGAGAACAACAAGGCCAGTAGTCCACCTCTGAACTACAAGCAGCTCCACACGTCTGGATGCATCTGCAGGATTGTGTCCATGTTTTACTTCCTGAGTGATTCAGATTTAGAACAACAATGTTGTTTGACAAAATCATCTTACACAGAAGCTTTGCTGAGATTTGGGCTGAATTTACATGTGAAACGATCAGTCAGAGAGAAAGATGGAGGCAGCAGAAGGTCTGTCAGTGTCAGCTGATGTGCGGACTGAACGATCTGCATCGGTCGAGCTGCGTCTCAGGCTCACTGGGCAGCCGGCGACAGTCAAGACAGGTTCCAGACATTTAGCTATAGCATACTGAAGCTTTCAGTCGAAGGAAGCTGGACCGGTTCTTGTCACGGTTTGGGATGCCGAGCGGTGGTGTGACAGCAGGTGGACCCAGAGGTACCCAGACCAAAACACGGAGGTGGCGATGAAATAATACTATTTATTTTCACACGAAGATACACTGGGATACACCGACGGATCCTAAGTAAAACACTCACACCACAGGTTTACACCAAATACACAGAGAACACGGAAATACATGGAACAACCTACAACACGGAGAACATGAAGGTTCTGACAGAGACGAAGAGGAACTGAGACCTTAAATACAAACACAGTAACAAGACACAGGTGAGAAGACGAGGGCAGGCAGGGAGCTGATGACTGACGAGGGTCAGGTGACATCAATAATCAAGGGCGGGAAACCAAACACAGACAGGAAGTAAAACACGGAGCAATGACACAAGGAGACTTACAAAACAAAACAGGAAACCAGCAACAACAACCAGAACACAGAACACAGAAACTAAACAGACCCACCACATCTTCAAAACCCCAAATCAAAACTATAAACTACAAACGGTCCCTGCAGGCATCAGGACAGCTCCTGCAGCCTCCTGGGAGACGTAGTTCGTAGTTCGTAGTTCGGCCTCTTCTTGAATCAGAAACACTTGATTAACTGGAGCTCTTTGAGTTTGATTTAAACTTCAGGAAGTTCCGTCCTTCACTGGTGACGGAACCGGAGACACACGAGGCTTCACTTCAGATTATTTGTCTTGTTTTCACCAAAGATGATTTCACTCTGCAGTTTTAATACATTTTACTATTCTAATTCTAAAAAACAAAAACACGTCCTGTATCACAGAGTCCCGATCTAATTGCGTATCTAATAGTAGATTCACATTCAAGTGATTCCAGCTCTCCCTCGGTACTCGGTGATAAATGGCCGTCCTCTGAATGTCACCGGCCCGTATTTGCATATTACCGTACTAATGTGCCACTAAGGCTGAAGAGAGCCGAGGCGGCCGAGGAGGAGGAGGACGGCGGAGACTCTCAACGGACGCACAGAGAGACGTCTCAAATAGGAGCTGTCACAACATCAATGGACGCTTTAGAGGAAGTTGTTTGGTTATTAAGTGACATTGATTTTGTCGTGTGAATTTGCACAATGGGACGGAGGGACGCCGGTTCTTCCTCCCCCCGCCCGCACCTCCTCGTCTCATTCAGCGCTCACAACAGAACATTTAACAGCAGTTTCTGAGTGTTGACATCGATTCGCGGTGATTATGAGCTGATGAGGTTTATGAGGAATCATCCTGTTGATTATCTAAAACGAAGATGGAAGGAAGAACGGATCTGAGACCTGGACGTGAGTCAGCTCGTCTCCTCCTGCTGCCGGACGTCTTTAACCACACGGAAGGTTCCTTCAATCTGAACTCATCTTAAATTGGTTCATGAAATATTTGGATGTGTCCTGTTGCTTTGTTTTGTCCCGTTGCCTCGGTGATGGTGAAACTGATCATGCTCTTTAATCCGTCTGTCTGTCTGCTGCACCATCACGGATACAGTTACTGAAGTTAGAGTTCAGATTTGATCGTACTTGAATACAGTCTGTGCTAATTGAAGGTTTTAGACTTCATCTTCTGAATCTTGCAGCACATTCGACCATGTTAATGCATCATGTGTCGTCTGTCTGTATCCCCACACGAAGGTCTTGCAGGGTCGGGTTGGTGTCCGGCTGCCTTCATGGATAATTATTGATTTTCCAACCGTGTGTGGAAGTGTTTGGTCCACGCTGTGTTCCCCTCCTTGATAAGCAGCAGTAATCCCAGTCTAAATTGTCCCTGCTAACACAAACTGCTCAGTGGGTTCAGTGTAGCGTGCAGCTCATGTACGAGC
>CAAKHC010014847.1:7800-28776 GCA_901007825.1 Macroramphosus scolopax
TGTGTCTGCAGCCTCTGTGTGTGTGGAGGCTCTGTGTGTGTGTGTGTGTGGGGGGGGTGGGGGGGTGTGGGGGGGGGGGGGGTGTGGGTGTGGGGGGGGGGGGGGTGTGTGTGGGGGGGGGGGGGGGGGGGGGGGGGGGGGGGGGGGGGGGCTTCGTCGGGATGCCAGGGAAAAACGGATGCGGTATTTTTGATTATGTGATATAACTATGGATTGCGCTGCGGTTTCCAACTTCGACCTTGAAAAGTGAGGCTGCACTCAGTCCCAGTTGAGATATCAGAACTCATAATCCTCAGTTTAGCAGATCAATAACACATAATGTGATTACAGTCGGGCTCGCCGGGCACAACAGCTGTTCTCCACTCTATGTGGCTTCTATCAAGTTCTGATTAGTCAATGATTGTCTATTCTTCACCGGGCATATGGAATCAGCAGTCTATTCGTTGTTACTGTATAGTCATTGATTAACCCCGGCAACAGATGTGGGAACAGTGATTGTGCTGTATTGTTGGTCTGCTCCCCGGCGTGTCTCGACACACTGGGTAGTCTTTTTCTGAATGGCTACAATTTTCCGTCCTTTCTGCAAAGTCTTTTCTTCTGTCCCTCTTCAAGCCCAGAGGTTTGAGAAATGGAACGCCGCTGAGTCACGAGTTAAATGCGATCCTGTGACGTGTTTCGACGTGCTGCAGTGTATTGTTCATCACTAGCTCTGTCACCCTGCACATTTTGATCATCCGCATCGTCTTTTCTTCAAGATTTGCTGTCAGCATCATTAGCATCCTACACACACAAACACGCACACACATACTCATCTTGGCATTCTGTCTATCAAATCTATTATATTTGGCCGGCGATCCTTTAAGTCCACCATTGATCCTCCTCTCAGCCACCTCCCCAAAGCTCCAGGGCTTCTGTCCAGACACCGAGCCTCTCTGAGAGGCCTGGCCCAGAGACGGCATCTCCCTCTGGACCTCTGCGGCAAGGAAAGGTCCATCTGTGAGGCTGGACCTATTGAGGATAACCCATCAGTCACCGGGGCTGATGGATGGCCCGGGCAGACAGGGAGGTTTGTTGGGGGGCATGTAGCCGCACGCACAAACAGACACGCACACACACAGCGGCACAAACCGAACAACAGATTAACAGACTGGCCGTGCGTGTGTGTGTGTGTATATCGGATGGTGTACTGAGAAACTTGAGAAACTTTCAACTGCCTCTTGCGTCCCCTCAGCATCCGCCTCATTTGATTAGTGGCCTTAAGGGGCCCAGTGGATCAATAACTGACTTCGGTAGCCCCTTTCAGTGCCACACACACACACACACACACACAAGGACACACAGTCACACACAAACTCACAAAGCTCTACTACAGTTCATTTAGGCCATGCCGTCAGTCATCAAAGCGTGGACAGGTCCAGTCTGGCCCACTCCATCTAGGACGCTGGAGGGGGCTTATGCTAGCGTGTGTGAGATATTACAGGCTCGCTTGGTCCATCTGTCTCATGCGTGTGGATACCAATTAGTTCATGTTCCTTATTATCCCCACCAACAAAAGCCTGCCAATGAGCAGGTGGGTCAATTTCAATAATCCTGACGTCCGATTTGGGTTCCCCTGTAACAAGGTAAGAAACACATCATCTTTAATTGTTGGTCAAATACTAGGCAAGCGGTGAACCTACCACATACACACCCTGACAAGCTGGGTGATGTCACTGCCGAGTGTGACGGTCTCCCATTACTGAATATTAGGTTAACCGCTGGGCTCAAGGGCACTCTGACACGGAGGGAGGTGAGATCATTTTATCATCTGAATGTTCCCTCGTGGTCCAGTAATTAGAACAAAAGAACAAAAGCACTATTAGGCGACCACACACAGCTTTATAAAGTGGATTAAGACATTAACTAACGAAAACAACAGCTTTATAAAACAGTCTTTATTTATGCCATAAGTGATAGCCTCTGCCGACTTACAAGGCAGCCTGAAAGTGCAGTGATATTCTAACATGAGTAAACCATTGAGATACAAGTTAATTGGTGTGACACAGTTTTCATATTTGTGAGATAATTTCAAATTATATGAAAAAGTCGACTCTTGTTTCACTGCTTTATCTGCAAATTGTTAAGCCTGAAAATATGAGATAAGAAGAAAAAAAAATGCATTAGAACAAGATTAGAATTCAAGGCACGTCACGGTGACGTCAGTCCGAGTGGTCATTTCGCTTTCCTGTGTGGTCCGCTTGTCAGAGCTAAAAGGAAACACAATGTTCGACATGCAGCCTGTCCACCCACACACTTCTCCCTCTGAAATTGAGTGAGTGTGGTCAGTTGCCGTTGTCTTCAAGGTCCTCCGACAACCAAACACTCTTAAATGGACATCGAAACACTGCCCACCTCCCACACCGCCGTCGTTTGTAGCTCCGCCCCTCCGCCCGGCCATCCTACGCACTCATAAACGCAGTCATTGGTCGCCCACACGTGCCAGTTAACCTACTAATGAGGCGGCACGGGTCACGTCATGTTTCGCCACCCCCGCGGGTCACGCCGACTTGTCTGTGCGTTGGTTTTATTCCCGCCCACGCTGACTGCCTGATGGACTGCCTCGTCTAATTGACTGACGGACTGAATTACTGACTGTCTGGGTGACTGACTGAGTAAACATGTAGCGTGCTGGGATAGCGTGGGCGTGGGAACTTGAAGCAAAGCATGTGGGTAGACTGCAGCGCTAAGGGATGGATAGCGGCGCTATAGCTGCGGAAGACTTCGCCACAGCAAAGGACCACTATCATAGACTAGGGACATTTATCTCTTTGTAATTATACAACACCTTGTATTTGTATGTGAACTGCCGGATCCATTAATAAAGTTTAAGACCACAGCAATAGTATACACACACAATGA
Source organism: Macroramphosus scolopax (assembly GCA_901007825.1). Classification (NCBI taxonomy): domain Eukaryota; kingdom Metazoa; phylum Chordata; class Actinopteri; order Syngnathiformes; family Centriscidae; genus Macroramphosus; species Macroramphosus scolopax. Next base: position 10,699 of record CAAKHC010014847.1, read on the forward strand.
GGGATATGATATCATGAGTTTGAAGGTGTCTCAGTAATTGGACACTTGATCAGCAGTGTAAACATTAGCTTGGCACTCAACTACTTATAAACATGAGGCAACATGAGGGGAAAGATTGTGTTACTGTCATTGAATTACAAATATAAAAGTAAAGTTCCCTCTCACATGTGCTTCAGACAACAAACCCAGGGAACACTGTTAGCTTGTATACCTGCTGTATAGCATGTAGTAGCAGGAAGGCCATGCTAGCTAACAGTAGACAGTTTAAATGCAGGCAAATTCACAATGTAGTTACACATTAACACTTATTCAAGTGAATTATAACAACTTTTCTGTGTATTTGACTTTTAACATATAGTCACATAGAAAGTGACTCAAGGCTAGCTAAGGCTAAGGTTAGCTGAGGCTGCTGGCCAAGGTTAAGGTTAGCTGAGGCGGCTAGCTAAGGCTAGCTGAGGCTGCTAGCTAAGGCTAGCTGAGGCGGCTAGCTGAGGCTGCTAGCTAAGGCTAGCTTGGCTTGCTAGCAGATGACAGGAAGTTCAAACTCAAAGAAATATGGATGTGGTGAAATAAGGTGAATAAGGGAGGCAGAGATATTCTCTGGGATTAATAGACAACCAGACTGAAGGCACCGATTGAAAACACAAAATCACTTTTGGGTATTTTTAGTTGTTGTAGTCTAATTTTTATGACAGAGAGGTGTAGAATTGAACAATTGTCTTTGACTGTTACAAATATTGATGTCTTTATTTCCTCTGAAGGGTTGGCAGAGCCGTTTCTTTCTTTTTGCAACACTCAGCTGCGAGTGTCACCGTGAACACACGTCGTCAGCACAAATTTGACAGATGTGGGTAGAAGAGACTGTTTATTCAATTAATTTTCCTCACATTGAACACGTCACACACCTCCTGTACTCCTGCTGACAGTATAATTGTTGACCGTGATGTGAGTGAACACGATGCAAAACTACTTTCTGTCTCACACACGGATCTGACGGACATTTATTTTAGTACCTATTGATATGCAGCACCTGGTTTGCTTCCCCTCGGAGTGGCGTGTGTCTGTGTGTGTTTGTCTCGTGACAGTCCCTCGGTGATGATCTTATTGTGAGCGTGGCACCAGCCCGAACACTTGACTGCACAACCGTTAATTTCTCTCTCAAAGCATAAATTAATAGTTCATAAATAAGCGACTAAATTAAAGAATGGATGGGAGGAGAGAGGGAAGGGGGAGGAGAGGAACGGGGGCAGGGAAAAAACTTTCTCATCAGAAAAATTTAATTTCTCACTCCGACACCCACGAGACCGGGGGGAGGGAGGCGAGGGAGGCGGGATAATGGATGTGAGCGCGCGTGCACGTATGTGAATGTGCAGAGGGATTCATTTTCAGCATTTCCATCACACCCCTCTGAGCACTGACATGTTGGCACGTTTTTTTTTCCCCTTCCTTTTTCTGAGATTCTCATTTGACAAACATCTGTGCCTATTACTGAACACACACGACTAGAGGCCTGACAGAGATTATGTTTTTTTTTTTTAAATGTGAGGAGCCATGATGTTGACGCTGCGGAAACTGACACAGTTTTAACGTAGTTTACTCTTGTGTTTATAGCGATAAGCCATCCCTCTATCTCAACCTTATGAACACCTGTCTAATGTCCTTCTAGAATCTGGTACCTTCAAACCTACATAGACCTAGAAACATCTGGAAAAATTATATACAGTATATGTGTGTGGTCGGAGTCTGACAGTCAGTCTGAAAACCTTCCTGCCTCCGTTCTTGTAAGTACGTTGTCATTTTCAGCATTTCCTGAGTTGAGTAAGATCTACCTCCTGCTGAAACATATGAAGGATTGTACTCTTTCAATGATGGAAGAGGCAGCAAAGCCTGTCCAGATGCTGTATATTATATCGAAATTCAACGAGGCGTACTTGTTGACGCTACATTGGCCCCGGTTGACATACCATCACCGTTCAAATTGCCTCAAATTGCCTGGATCTCCACATGTTGACGTTGCGGTAGATGACTCGCCCGGCATAGCTGATTCTTAATGGTTGTGAGGACATTCATCACGATCAGCTGCTCTTCATGGGTCATATTTCTGAAGATCTTTCATGCGCCAGAGGTTCTAAATTCTCAACACAAATGTTTCATATCGTTCCTCTGGTGAATTAGTGATTGTATGTCAGGAGGATGCCCGATCAGATCTGGCTCCGGAGCTCCAGCGGGCCAAGCAGTACGGCATGGGGCCTCCATGCTGCCCTCTAGGAGCTCCAGCTCACGCCTAGAACATCATCCCAAGGTGCACACAGTCCACTGACTGATTTAATTATTATAAACAAATCAAAAATAATACTGAAACAAATACGTCAGGATGAAGATCTGTAATCAGCGTGTGTTGTTGTGTTGTGTGTAATCTGTTAGTATCATCACATTCCAACTTTCCATTCCCTCATCAGTGTTTATCATCAAAACTGCTGAACAAACAAAGAAAACTTCTTTGCTACGGAATAGAAACGCACTCCATTTGCCATTTCGGGCATTATGAGTTTGGCTGCCTCCGGCTCCTGAAGGTCTTATCCAACATTTACTGATCACAATTATTCCGGACCTCAATGAGCTTGAGGGCAGTTACAGCATCTTAAGATGGCCTGATGGGCTATCTCGGATAAAATATGGCCCACATTAGTGTTTAACATCAACATTGTTGATTAAATTGACTTTGAATCTCAATCACTTCTGTGATTTCTCCTGCACCAAATGGCCTCTTTTGAATAGCTACCCCGATGAAAACATCCCTCCGTGATGTCCCGTTCAGTCGGAAGTATGTTGAATTGCTGATGCAAGGCGGCACTAAAAGCTGTTCACTTGTGACATTAAGGCGAATGTAACCTAATTTCTGATAAGATGCATATCAAAAAAATAATGTGCCGGCGTCCACAATGATGGTAACACGTGTTATTCAGACTTTTTAATATGCAAAAGCTGATTTCCCTGGCTAGTCATTAGTGTTTCCAATAAAGCCAGGATTGGCCCAGTGCAGATACTTGGCCAGCCATTTGGGCTTAAGGATGACTCCTTTGGGTTTGGAATGTAGCCATGCTGGTGAACAGCTTTGTTGGTTTGTTTGTTTTGATCCACGCCTCAGCACAGCATGCTGTTTGTAAGACTTTCCCCGGGATTACATATAGCATGAAAAGTAGATTACTACACTCAATGGATTCCGACCAAAGACAGCCGAGAAGCGAGGTCTGCCGAGGTCTGCTGAGGTCTGCTAAAACGACTCCCATTCAATTATTTATTTTGGCGCCATGTTTTTTGGATGTAGGTCCTTGCGGCTGAGTGAATTCCCATGAAGCCTCTTCGGCTTTTTAATTGCCTTAAACCAAAAACTGATCATATGCTCGGTTGAAAACAACTGACCGACGCACACACCTTGAATCAATTATAAAGACAAAGTAGGGAAGGTGGTTAGCCACATAGCCGCGGAGAGAGAGACGACACATGAATGATGTTTCGCAGCCGCGCAATGCGATGACCTCTCCGCGCAGAAGAAGATCGTTCTGTTATGTAATGTTTCCAAACTTTCTCTCCGTGTGATTCTCCTGAATGTGCCCTTGAAGAGAGCGGACGACAACAGACGCCGCAGAGATCCTCCCTGTAAGAGTGTGTTTAATTATTAATGCCGGCCCTCCAGACTGGCAGAACTCCAGGCTGCCCGTGGACGACCCGCCGCATTTCCCCTCGCCGCCATGAATTATTCTCGGAGAACATGCTGACAAACGAACGCAGTCATGTGCACAAACACACACGTGCAGAAATATACATGAAGGCGGCCGCTCGATAAAATAAGATCATTTTACATGCAAACACGCGCACACATGCCCACCATGATATAATTCATTCAGTAAAACCATTTAGCATTTGCGTAATTGATGCCAGACCACACACACACACCCACGTATCTATAGAAGACCGCACATCCATGTTCCCCCCATGTTATCTGACACATCACACACACATAAATACACACTTCCCCAGACACACAATGGCTCCCCGAGCACACACAGGCCATTTGCAGTATTTCTTCTATTCAGTGTGTTCTGTCCAGCTGTCAGCAGGCTGTCAGTGTGTTCAGTTGCCAGGCAAACAGCCCCGCCTCCTCCCAATAATAAAATATGCCTTTAAAATGTCACCCGCTCCCAAAAGAGCAAACGCAGAGGCAACAAATCGATTCACATTAGTTGTTCAATTGACTTTGGCCTGAACTTAACTCTCAGTCTCCTTCTGTTTCACCCCATCTTCCCTTTCTTTCTTTCTTTCTTTCTCACCTTCATTTTCTCTCCAGCTAATCTAAGAGAGCGAGCGCCGCTCTTCCTCGCTCTCCCCGCCGCCGCCGCCGCCGCCCCCTCCGCCCGCCGTGGCAGCACTCATTTCAATTTTCACCTCGTTTTAGACTTATCACATTGACATCATTAAGGCTCCCTCTCAGTGTCGCACTCATTCGTTATCCTCTCCATTTTACACCTTCCTATCTCTCTCTCCCTCTGTTTGTATGCCTCCCTTTCTCTCGCTCCTTCTCTCCCCTCCTTATCTAACTCGCTCCTTGTCAGAGGATTTAAAAGGCTCTCAATTTGAGAGCTGTGAGTGTCTGGGCTTTGGTTTTTCATCCCAGTGACAGAAACCTGTTGCAGTTCTCCTTATTCAGAATGAAAGAGTTGGACATTTTCCGCCTTCAAAAGGGGGAATAGCAGGAAGCGGTGTTGCTCTTGTAAATCTTCAAAAGTGACACATAACTCAATCTGTTTGCTGGTTTTTTAAAAAATGGAAAATGCTGCTCTCCTCCGTGCGGCCTGGGAATCATTTTATTTCAGTGATAAGGGAACACCAGCAGAAGAGGTTGACTGCTCTTTTCTGAAGGAAATGATAATTACGCCTCCGTCTCTAACGTAGTGAAATAGAAAATCGTGGCGCTAATGCAGACCTACGCTACAATATTATTGTGTCCAATAACAGGAAGTGAGTTGATTAATAGAACAGTGGTTCGTGGTAACCGTGCGTGTCTTGTGTCATGTTTTACGGGAAACTGATTCCATCTATTCCCGTTCACCCTGCGAGTCCAGCGGATTAAACCCACGTCTGACGAGCTACAAGCCGGCTTCTCTTGTCATTAAATATCTTTTTTGGACGTCGACTTCTGAGCGAACTTAATCGACTGCGGGAGGTCGTGTGCAAAAGCTCTAAAACTGCTTATTTAGTCAACAGAATAATTGTTGGTTCTTTTCAAACCCGTTGCTCTGTCATTACATATATTTCTCCGTGCGTCTGCCGGCTTAACGTGTTTTTTCTTTTTGTCTGTTTTTCTGTTGTTCGCCCGATCGTATCTCAGGAACACCTCTTCGAATTTGTTCAATCTCTCCAACTGTTTTCAAAAGGTCGAGGTCACTGTGAGCTCACGAAACATGTTTGTTTTGGCCATAACTCAATTATTCCAACAGCGTTTATAACAGCATTTCACACATTTATCTTGTAGGTCAAAGGTCAAATTATCTGTGAAATTGTAATATCCTGCAAAAACACCTTCCTGGATGTTATTTGGAGACACTGGTGCAAAAGTTTAGTGTTTTGCATTAGATTTGGAATCATTTCAGATCCCTATAGCACGTTTTTTTTCCTCCATAAAAGCACACTGACAAATCCAGGTAATGTTCTATTAGCTCTCTGCGTCCGAGCTGCTCCGGAGTCAAAGCAGCACGTTCAGTCTGCATCACATCCGACAGACAGACACTGATGCCACTTTGTTTGTGGTTTTGTTACCCAGAGGGAGGGAAAAATATGTAAATGAGAACATCTGTGTTGGGAATTCAGTCATGTACCGTTATCTTAACTCCTGATTCAATGAGTCTAGGCGTAGCCCTCTAAGAGCTGTCGTTACCGGGTTCATCCCTCATGCAGGATACGAGAGCACAGAGAGAAGCAGCCAGATGTTGGGAGCCATCTGACAGAAGTAAAATAATACATTTATTTAGGTCTCCTTTGCCATGTATTAATTTGCAGTAGTGAGTATTCGCAGCAGCGCGGAGGATTCATTTAAACCTGGAAGCGTAATGAAGCAACATATCATCCACTGTAGTGCAAAGCAGATCTCCGTGGCGCTAAAGGAATTAGACACACTCAGTTTGATCAGTTTATTCCTGATTTTCCTTTTGCTCGGGTTTGATAGTGATAAATTATCACAATTCCGCGGCGTAAAATTCAAAAATAATTATTCCCCATCCTCAGTTAGCCAGATTTTTTTAGCTTTAAAACATTAAACCATGAGCTGAAATTCGAAATGATGATTAGTCTTTGCATTGAAGTGTATCTCGGCCGGTCTGCAGCCGTGCAGCACTCTGCTAGACTGTGCATATGTATACAGGCTCGGAGCTATATGTTTGCCTGACTACTTGCACCGGCTTATCTTCCGGCTGGCAGCATCTTGTTATCTGCGGCTTGGAAATAAACGCAGTCATAATGTGCGGTACTTTATTCCTCTTATCTCAGTGCAATGTTTTCTCAACATTGAATGGGTTTCGCCACTGTGTTGATACTTCGCTAGGCTTATCTCGCTGTGTCGGCCATTAAAGGAGGGCTGCCGGGGCCCCGTGAGTTCTACCGCGGCTTGCTACATCTGAATGTTGTCTTCTCGTCGGCCCGCCCTGGTTTATCTGACCTGCAGTTGTTTTCACAGACGGTGTTTGACACCGTGGACCCTACCTTTGGCTGAATGGAGCTCACGGGTCAGAGGTCAAGTGAAGTGAAACTAGCAGAGGGAGAGGTCAGGACAGAGGAAAGTAGAGAATACAGGGGAGGGAGATGGAGGTGGAGGAAGGTTAAGACCTTCCTGAAAAGGAGCCCGGAGTTAATATCCCTCATCATCCCCTGTGCCTTAACCCAGGGCTAAACTAATACGGCCTCTCCTAATGAACAACAGTGGCCCACATCTGCATTGTTAGTCAGTGATCTGCGCTGCCATCTTGGATCAATTTGAGGGCACATAAATCTCAGAGCCAGGGCCATTTCTGGGTTTCCAGTGTCCCGCTTGCCACACCGCAGGCTTTCACGAGCCTGTAAGGCTGTGCCCCAGTCGTGGAATTGAAAGCTTTTCCACACACACATAGAGAAAACATCTCACCTCCCGTCTATAAACAGGGGCTCGGGGTAGGGTGCGGTCCTGCGGCGGGCGGGTGAGTGCGAGCGGGAGAATGTACAGGTTAGACGCCGGAGGCGACAGTGGCAGCGCCGCGGTGAGCCTTACGAGCCTGGCGTCGTGTACCCAGCATGTCGCACCTCCCCGCCATGAGAGCCTGTTAAGACAATTTAAAATCCAACAGCCCTTCTCAACAGGAAACTGAGGCTCGCTGATGGACTTTTTTTTTCTCTCTCCTTTTCTTTTTATAAACATCAAAACCTGCAGGTCCTAATTAGCATCCGCTCCGTGTAGCTGCGTATGTACACACTCGTGTGCACGTGCCGACACGTGCACACGAGTGTGTACATATGCACTTCCTCGCGTTCGCACTTCCACACACACACTGAGACCGCCGTTATTTTTTTGATTTTGAGCGCACGTGCGTGGGTGTGATGCTGTGATAAAAGTCAAAATAAGGGTGCCACATGGGATCGTTTATCTCGCGACAGACCACTTCTGTCTAATTAGTGTGAAACAGCAGAGAAATATAGGCAACTGTAATTAAAGAAGGGGATCAGGATGTGTGTGTTTGCGACATATGGTGCACGAGTGTGCTCCCCGTGCATGATGCACTGGATGTCTGGCTCCCTGTTGTGTCTCAGGTAAAGCTATCACTGCTGTCACAGTAAGTACGCCGCATATGTTCGCCGTGTCTTCTGGAGGAAAGATTTCCTCCCCAAAGCCTCAACCTGTGACTGCAGATCAGCGGGGATGATTTAGGGCGCGTTCGCGTTTCTGCACGCCGGCTGAAGCTTCTCCGTGTTTTTCGCCGGTCACGGCGAAGTGAAAACGAAGCATCCGACTTTAGAAACATCCCTACAATTGTGGCTCTTCCTGTCCTCTTCCCAGACAAGTGCAGCACGCTGTAGTAAGACATAAATCTGAACAGGAAATTGCTCAGGAAAGCACGGGTTTATGGGTATATGGAGACAGATTATAACGTATTAAAGCCAAGTCACTGATGTTTGGAAAGCATAACAGAAAAAAATAACCGAGGGCACATTGCAGTCTGGGCTGATGCTCCAATTCTATTTCTGTGTGTATTTTTAACTGGTTTGTACAACAGAGAATTTTAATTATAAGAGCAAAAGCCCATTTTGCTAAGCTGAAGTTTAAGGGACTAGGATTAGATATGTTTTTTGTGTCCCCCAAGGGCCAAATTTACATCCTAATGAGAAGTTACCCAAAGACTAATAAGGATGTTTTGTCTGTGTTGTTTTTTAATTGTCTTTGAACCTTGATTCACCTGCAATTAGGCAGACCGCGCCAAAATATAGCGTGTGGAAACTGCAAATTCGAGGGTGTGTTTTTCTCCGGCGAAGAGCACAATGTGAGACACGGATTTCGGAGACGCAGCTTCATGCAGACTATATATATAAAAAGACACACACGGCGTTCCGACATCTCATATATTGGTCTTCTTGTCCTCCATTTCCTGTTCAGCTCGTCTTTACCGCCCGGGTTGCGCTCCACGTCGCGGTTCTGGGATAACAGTTGAATGTGATATATGAAAGCCAGCCAGCAGATTTAGCCCCCGTGTACCTGGACGGTACATTTCGTCCCAGCGGGGCTTCAATCTAAACCTTGACATTTCGAAAGCAATATTGTAGTGTTGAGCCATAGTTCATAAGTCAAGGTAACACAAGTGTGTGTGTATATACTGTGTATATATATATATATATGTGTGTGTTTAAATTACAATCATCACTCAGCCTGTTATTTGGGTTACAGTGTTGTTGTATGTGGTACTCCCTCTCCCCCGTCTGGGGCCGAGATAACACGTTCCTTATTTACGCTCCGTATTTACCCGCCTATCTCTCCAACTTTTCTCTATTATCCAGGTGATTTTCTTGTTTTGCCTGTGTGTCGGTGCCATTAGGGTGCACTGTCTCCAAGGCCTTGATGCCATCTGCCGCATTATAACTGAACTAATGCTGCACTTTCATGAGCGAGTGCTTGGTAGAAGAAGAAGAAAAAAAAAAAGAGGCTTTCCTGCCTTTTCAGCGTTCAGAAATCACACGGAAACGTCTGATGTGGAGCTGAGGGGGCTTCAGTTTTATATTTCAATGTACTTATCTGCCACTAGCCTGCAACACTGAAGGAAGAAAGACTTGTCTGCAGTACTAATGCATTAAATATGGAGGGGGGATGCATGCAGTTCTACAATAGCTACGACTCCTGTGTTTGTCTTTTTAAGGCCTCTTGGCTTTAAGCTAAATGTTATAGCCTGTTTGGTTTCTTAAGGCTTGTGATTGCTAAATTATCTAACATAACATAAAGCACAAAGAAGCTGAAGAATGTTTGTCCTGAACAAACAATAGAGTGCTTCATATGTTACCCTCCGAACCACCAGGGGGCAACATATCACCTTTACGTTAGTGGTGTGAACCTCTTTGCTAATGCTAACTATGTCAGTTTACCAGTCTATTTACATTCCATCACTCACCCGTGGTCACAAACGTTGGTGTTGCTACATAATGTAAAGGCGCGTCATCCCATTTTTTGACACCACTGCTGGGTGAAGAGCTCCGCAGAGAGACGCCACGAGTCGAAGAGCAGCCAGCTGCAGCTCCGTCACGCTACCGTGACTCACTATCACCGCTTGGCGACCCCCTGAGAGGGAGTGAAGTAGAACCGTGTCTCCTTCACTCTACATCAACATTAGCTGAACTTACTTTCAACTTCAGCTCAGAGTTCGTTGACTTCTCAGTTAATGTCCTCCGTAAAGTTAACGATGTTTTCGCATCATCATTTTTAATAATCTCGGCATCGTGACAGTTTATAGTATCTGGACAGTGTGACAGTGTTTGTTCTTTCGGGTGGAAACACTTTACCCCCCTTTCAATACGTAATGTTCACCCTGGGAATTGTTTGAGCCTCAGCCACGATCATCGCAACCCTCCTTCCCTCTCTTTGTTTGTCTTCCTCTCTCCACCCATCATTCTGCGCTGCTTGGGTTCTTCCTATCCTCACTCTTCGCTACATCTCTGTATCCTCACAGCATGTGTCTCCTGTGCGAGTGTTCCCCCGGTTTTTATACATTTATGTATTTTAGATGTACGACTTCTACGCTTCGCAGCTCGAAGTTTGTTGTTGTCGTGTGTGTATGTGTGTGTGTGTGTGTGTGTGTGCACGTTTTTTTTTCCGCTGTATTAAATCTGAACAGCATGTCTCGACGTTGTAAATCTCGTGCATCTGGCTTTTATACACATTATCCCGTGCGTGTTTGCACACTCGTGTGGATTTCCTGTGAAAGTGGACGTATCAGTTGTAAATCTGACGCACGTCTTTTTATTTCCAACATTTGACTCGAAGCGCATGCATTTTGCACGACTGATATTTAATGTATGTCTGACTTTTCGGCTTCTCTTGCCAGGTTCCGGCCTTCAGTTGCAGTTTGCATGCGTTAGCTCGCGTATTGATATGCAAGAGAAACAGCTGGAGTGGCTAATGGTCGTCCCTCCCCGCGTCTCCTCCCAGATCCACTCCTCCCCTCCGCACGCCGCTAATTTAACTGAACACCGCTTCCTTTTCTTCTTGCCTCCTCAAGGCTTCAAGGAGGAGATGATACTGAGGCATAAAGGAAGATACTTACGAAATAAAGAAGGACGGACACAGAGAGATTAGAACGGAGGAGTTATTTACAGTCGTGACGAGAGGACGGGAATTTTGAATGAAAGCTAACGGCGTGGTCTTGATGTCCGGAGAGGAAGAAAGGAGTAGGAGGAAGAGAGGTTCAGCATAAGCGAATTCAATTAGCGGAATTTAGCCTATTAATTAGTGCTATTAGAAACACCACGCTGGGGTGTTACTTAGCGAGTGTGTGCTCGTCCGTCTGAGATTTGACATGAAAGTGACTTGTTAAGGGCCGTAAACAAGAATCTTTGAAATCCCAGCACGCGCGCACACACACACACACACACACACACACACACACACACACACTCTTTATGGAGATGTGGTTTGCATTAGCATTTTTGAGTGCATTCCTGCTCCTGTTGCACATACGTAGACTTCCATGCATGCACAGAAGTGTGTGCAGTGACGCAGTGTGTGTGTGTGTGTGTGTGTGTGTGTGTGTGTGTGTGTGCTGTCGTGAAGTAGCCGCAGCTCGGCGTCCTGGCTTGCCTGCGTGCCTTTTCTCCATAAAAACGCCACTCCAATCCTCCGCTGAGGAATCAGGAGCAGCTGGCGCCATTTTCACACTTTTTTTCCTTTTCTTTTCTTTCCTCTCCTCTCCTCTTCAGGCCACTCCGGTTCTCCCTCCTCTATTTTTAGTGTCCTGCGTTCATCGGTATGTGTTTCGGTTTATGGTCTGACTGTCTGCCCGTCTTGTGCGATCCACTGTTATTCCTGCTTCCCGTTTCCTTTTTTGTTTTTGCTTCGTTTTGAAAGGATCACCGGCTCCTCCGAAGTTCCGAGGCCCCGGCGCTTCAGCTTCTCACCCAACCCAGAACAATTAATCATTTTTATTCATGATCGGACAGGCCTCTGAATGATGCTGCCGGGGGCTCCAGGGGCTCACTGTGTGTTGTGCAGTGATCGATGGTAAGAAGGGCAGCCAAAGTATTTTCTAGTTCAGAAGAGAATAATTTGCACGGGTGAGGTCATAATCAAGCCGATGCACCGACGACACATGTACAGGCGTATTTCTCTCCACTGATATACACACTGTAGTTGAAGGAATGGAGAGAATGATGGAGAACAAACAAAGGAAACCCCCTCCTCTCTCCCTCCAGGCTGGGGGAAGCTCATCATCTCCCTCTGGTGGCAGGAAGCTGTACTCCACCACTTGTTGCCTCCAACTCAATCGGTTTTAACTGCGTTCTTATTTATATATTTCACCATTGATTCCTCTGTTGAGTCTGACGTGGCTCTAATCCACAGCGACTGGCTGTCACGGCGTGATGGATGGAACAAAGACAGTAAGCAAACACAATGCAAGACGAGTGTGACGTGCGTCTGAGCGTGTGTGTGTGTTTGGGCGCGTGCAGAATTGCAACAGGGTTTTGCATGTGTGTGTGTGTGTTAGTGTGTGTGTGTGCATATGATGGAAAAAAAGCAAGAGGCAGGACAATGTGTCATAATTACACTCAGGGTGTCACCGTGAGAACAGCGTTAAAGCCAGATGAGGTGGTGTTTACCAATATGAACAGACAAATAGAACACCATATTGATGTTAGCTCCCGCGTTCTCATTTTCCCCCGCACACACACACACACACACACACACACACACACACACACACACACCTCTCCCCATCCCTTGCGGCCACGATTCCCCTGTCTGTCACTTCCTGTGTGTATTTATGGCGGTGTTCAGTACATTAAATGTATGCAGTGTCTGCCCCATTTCTTCCACTTCAGACATGATAGAGGGGGGGGAGAAAGGGGGGGGCGGCAATGAGAGAAAAGTCCTGCAATAGATCCAGGCTTGGAAAGAAGGTCAGTGCATTGCCTGGTAAAGAGGAAGGAGAAGCAAACACAGGAATCAAGCACACGCTAATGAAGGGAAGGAGACTATGGAACTGCATCTGCATGTACAAACCGAAGTTAATATTCATTGAGGCCGTGTTTAGAACCAACCTCTCTCCCTCTGTGTGGTTCATCCGGGCAGGTGTGAAACAAGCGGTTGCCCTCCGGTGCGAGCCAAAACAACCGCACCGAGAGGAGGTGGTCTTGGCCCGGGCACGGCTACCAGGTGAGCTCTGCGTGTTTGAGGTAAACGACCGCAATTTTTTTTGGACGTGCACGCACGAATGTTAAAGCTTATAGTAAGTTCTGGCTCGTCCTTTTGTCACGCTGCCGGGGCCCCCTTCCCACGATGCACCGAGCTCCTCTCCCCTCCTCTTCCTCTCTGTGTTGATGCAGGTTATTAGCCGTGTTCTGTTCTGTTCTCCCTCTCCTGTCACCCTCTGCAGGTCAGCGCGGTGGCGAGGAGGTCGCACGGCGCAGGTGCCACTCGGTGACACCTCCAGCTGCTCCGGTTGCCCTCTTAGATCTCGATTCTTCTGGTGTATTTTAAAATGAATGTATGAGAAATGTTGTGCTTAGCTACTTGAGTCCAAGGTCTAAGAACAGAGGGTGTCGTATGTTCAGACTGTAAAGCCCATTGATGCGTTTTGAGGTGATATTCTTGGTTATAGAGCGACGTTATTCATTATTCCGAACTGGCCTGCAACTAGACTACAACTCAAGAGTATAAAGATAATTCCAAACTCAAATTCCAAATAAATTTCAAACTAATGTTTTGCACATTTTCTCTTTGCAAATAATAAAAAAGTGCAATAACGGCCGAGCTGAGAAATTCTAAAGATGCAATAGTTAAGTAAAGAACGGACTGATAACGAAAGATAAAGGAACAAACACAAATCCCTAGAGGTGGATGGAGGCTGAGAAAGGGATGAGAAGACAGAGAGAGATCCAATTTCAAACATTACAATTCAATCAACATTATTCCTCCCCAGGCAGCAGTAAGCGCGAGAATGCATTAAAAACATATAAAAACGTCATAAAGATTACATTACTCTCTCCGGAAGGTCAGGATTGATTCAAGATAGTGTGCTACACCTATACTATTACAAGTCAGTGCAAAATGTATAAGTACATAAACGCAGAGAGAGAGAGAGAGAGAGGAGTGGACTGTCTATTAGAGAGAATACGGAGGAAAAAAAACGAGTGTGTGTGCGACGACTGTGAATGAGAGTTGGCAAAATGGGAAGATTGCAGGAATAAGAGTGGCGGTGAAGAAAGGCCATACTTAGCAAAAGGAGACAGGGACATGATTAAGAGGATGGAGCGATTTGGGAAAAAAAAAAAAAAGATGATAAAAGGAGGGGAAATTTGCTTTAGCCGGAGTCTGTATGAGCAAAGAAATGACCCGAAATCATATAAAAGAGCTTTATGCATGCTGGTATAAAGGAGAGGAGAGTCTTAATGTGCGGTAAACACTCTCCCTCCCGAAGACATGTTTCCCTTAAACATGCACCTCTTTTGTCATCCGCCTCAAATATTGTCCAAAGTGTGTTTGTTAAATGGATGTTAGTGTGTATCCGGCTCTGTTGAGTATTTGAGTGTGTGCGGTAAGTGATGTTTTCTATAAGCACTCAGCCTCTATGACAGTGAAGTGGTGTAATGTGTCTATCCAATATCGCCGTAATTCCACTATCGAGCGACAGTGTGGCACCCGGCTAATGTGAAACACGCAAACGACGGAGGAAAACTTTCAAAATGTGTAAAAAACCTTGTGTTTCTGTTAGATAAGCGCATATTCTAATTTACGAGTAAGACTGACGACCTTAACCTGCACACTCAGCTCTAAAAACAGACTTTTGTCTAATAAAACACATGACAAAGAGCTCACAAGAGACGACTGTCTTTAAGGGATGTCTATTCCCGTGGGGGCGTTTTGTGGCGCCTCCGCGCTGTAAAATCCCAGCCCCACTCAAACTTACACAAACACGCACAGACGCGGCTCAGTAAACCATGTTTACGAGTTCCTGCTGTAGTTTCCTGCCCGGCCGCATGACAGGTCTTATAGTTTCGGAGGAGTCGCGTCAGATGGAGCCATAAAGTGGAATCTCTATGTGATGTCATCGGACACGGTCGTCATGGCGGCCGGCTGTAGCCGTCGTCATTGGACGCCAGGAGGGACGCTTGCAAAGAGAAGATGTAGTCATCCCAAGGGAGGGTGGGGATGTACAGGCGACATACGTCCACTGGGGAGTAACGATGGAGCTCCGTAGTCGCTCTCTTGCCTGGCTTCTAAGAAGGTTGGGCGTCTAGCTGCTGGGGATTAACAACCACACCTGTGCTGCCAGTCTGTCTTGGACCCGTCACATGACAGGAGGTGTTAGATAAACTCTACAATCAAATAACTGACGGGATGCGGAGAAGCCAAACGTAGTCGGACAGCTTTTACTGATTGCTTCATCGCGATGTCTAACAATAACACTAATATACATGAAATGTGACGCTCAGTCTGCAGACGTCTGTGGTCCCGACCAGCGTCCTAATCTCAAGCTTCCTATGTCGCCTCGTTCATCCGAGTACGAGCCGCGGCCCTCTCACCTTATCGTGTTTGATAACCGCAGGAGTGGCTTTATCTCAAGATCAAACTGTTGCTCGGAATAAAGCACAGCGGTAAAGAAATAATAGTTTGAAACACTTACACAGGTCCGTCTTACCTTCAAAAGGTTTTTTCCTTCCTGCAGTGAATGTCTGGAACAAATGTGCAGCATCTCTGTCTGATTACCTACCGGAGAGCAGGTAGCCGCCGCCGCCGCCGCCGCCACACTATCTTTTTTATTCGGCACTCGTAAATATTTTTCGCGGGAATCATCAGTGGGAATGATTTCCCCCAGGAAGCAAGGAAATATTGGCTAGTGCAATTTGTGATAAGCAAATCATATTGTTCAGCCGGGTTTTATGACTTCGTTTATGCAGGAAATATACGGAAAATGTAAAAAACTTGACAACCAATAGAAACAAAATTCAACTTCCTGTTCTCCGTCTGTTGTCGGTGATACTCACCACGATCATTTATGTATGTGTCCACTAACGGAAGATATATGAAATGATGAAATAAGAAGATATATATGAGATTCCATTAGCTGGGGATCATTTTGTTGATGTGTGCAACATGCTAACATAAAAGAGCGAAGCTTTAACGCGGAACATGAAGCCGTGTGGTCTCGTCTCATTGTGGATAATGTCATTACTTGTAGTTTTAGACAGTGAAGCCGAGGGTGACTCACAAAACACATATTGTATGAGTGGTAAAAAGGGCTGAGAGAGAGAGAGAGAGAGAGAGAGAGAGAGAGAGAGAGAGAGACGGATCCGCGCACGTCTCGCTTTGGCCTTTAAGAGGCGGAAGCTGTCTCCAGTTTGTCATTTAGTGACGAGCGCGTGAACTGAATAGGGTCGTGACTTCGACGGAATACTGAGAGAGACGGCAGGGAAGGACGGAGGAGCGGAGGGGAAGAAGGGATGGAGGTAGTTAGGACGCAGAGCCAGATAAGACAGGGCAAAGGGAAAGACTTGGGATGATGCTGAGAAGCCGGGGAGGAGAGAGAAGGGCAGGACGGACTAATCTTAGAGGGAGGAAGAGGAGGACGAGAGTGAGTGGTAAATAAATGGACGGATGGTGTCGATGGGAGGATGTTGAATGCTGCCTACCCCCTGGACTCTGTCAAGGCATGCTACAGCGTGTGTGTGTGTGTGTGGAAATGAATCAACAGTATCACACTCTCCTATAGAAACGCCGACACATGCATTTGATGAGCTCACACAATCATCTGCTCTCACGTACTGTAACCCTCACTCACGGATCTCCCCCCCCTCTCTCCCTCTTCCTCACAAAATCAAATGAAAGAACACAGCGAGCGTCCCACAGCTGGGCACTGATGAGGGCGTTCGACCTGCTGCGTGAACAGGCCGTATTTCCATACAAATCAATGGAGCGCCGGGCTAAGCTCGGGGACACATCGGGGGACGAGCCTGGTCACAAATGCAATGAAGCTGCACACACACACGGATCACATAACGACATGCAGGCACAGGAAACCGCAATCATCTGCCCTTTACACTACGCCGCGCACACACACACACACACACGCTGGCGCACACACACAGCCAGCTGGTTGAAGATAGCTCATCTAGAGGATGGGTGAGCAGGCAAGGTTACTTTCACTATAAAATCTGCTGCAGTGATTACGCTCGGGAAACTTTCAGGCTGCCTGCGACCAAAGACTCGCTCCCTCGACTAGTGGTTGTTATTTCAGGCGATGACTTCGCTTGTCTTTTGTCTAATATAGGTGGAATCAGAAAATAATTTGAGTTCCAGGGTGGGGAAATAATGTTCTAAGTAACATTGAGAACACTGTGCTGATAGGGAGCCTGAACCTTTAAATACAAACTTTTAAAGAGCATGTATGAAGGAATGGCACCTGAAAAAGTAGCATTGGTGGTTGTTGAAACATCTTATGAACTTCTATTTGGAAGAACTTGAACATAGACTGTATAAAAGGAGTGGATGTGACAGTGACGTGACCCGTTAGCATCAACTTTACAAGTGGGTTAAACAATATTTGGACAACAAGGTCGAACTGTGTCTAACCTTATTGACTATTGATGCGGTTGCTATAGCAACCCGTCAATCAGAAGGCAGCTTGTTTTGCCCGATGAGCAGATCTCAGGTAACCCAGGATTCTTTGCAGGTTGGACGCTCTTGCAGCCAAATGTTAAAGGTCTCCAGCAGTCGCTTCCGTAATGTACAGTCGTCCACATGCGATTTGCATCATCGCACCCGACTGTGTGCGCAGTAGATACAGTTTCTGTTTCAAGTGCTGTCGCGTCTGCCCTCATTTCTCCGTCTGATGAAAAAAGCACATCAGCATGCTGAGCAGCGATTCAGGCCTTTGATGAAAAGCGCGATACAGTTCCCCCTTTAATTAGACTCCACATGTGTCTACATACAGTATACGTCTTCTCTGCATTCACCATCACATTCGCTGTGGAGAGCCGTTAGCGTCTGTTAGTTTTGAAGCCACAAACAAAATGTTTTTTTTTTTCCTCTTCTTTTGGCCTAAAGACTGTCAAATTTAAAATGTATTTCAGCCGGAATTCGGTCTAATGGAAATGGAAATGTCAGAAAAATGCTCATCTGTCTTTAAAAAGAAAAAAAAATCACCATAATGTACAAATCCCAGCGCACAGCAATTTTATCTGCCATTATCTGTCTTTGTGGCGGGAAACAGGAATTAAGTGTCACATTAGAGTAAGCATATTAAAAGGATAAGAGCATCAGCGCAAGCCGGGCAAAACTGTCAGAGACGAGGGGAGGAGAAG
>CAAKHC010014848.1:0-14686 GCA_901007825.1 Macroramphosus scolopax
CGTCGAAAAATAGACAAAAACTTTCCACAAAGTCACAGCCGACGAGAAGGAATAGGGATGTTTTGCAACAGAGCTGAAGGTGAGTTGGAAATAAAGTTTAATTTATTTCTCCGACACCGTACTTCTAGCGCAGACCTGGGCATTTTACAGCCCGCGGGCCACATCCGGCCCGTTGGCGTTCCCTGTCCGGCCCGCGTGAGGTTAATGGTGAACCAAGGAATAGGAATCAAGGAATCGAATCAAATCCTGAGGAATCAAAGATGAATAAGTGCACATCATGCACGCAATACAACTGCCCATTTTATTTACTGTGAAGTTATTTTACGTGTGTGCTTCCTGCGAGCGTTTGCAACCTGCGTCTCCCACCTGCCTGTCAATCACACATGCAGTGCGCGCTGCTGATTGGTTGGTGAGTCCCACCAATGAGGAAACACCGAGCTCCGGTGGGCGGGCCCTCGGTAGCTCGGTGTTTTCTGGCTCTACATGTCGCTAGCGGACAGATCGATAATGTTGCTGCTGAGCTGTTTGACCGTTTCTGAAAGTTTAGTGAACTAAATGTTCTGGCTGACAACTTCCATTGATCTCCAATTCGTCTGAGACAGTCCAACTGTAATGTTTTGGTGAGCAGACGAGAAATGGTAGTTAGCTGCTAGTTAGCTGCTAGCTAGCTGCTAGTTCGCGGCTAGTTCGCTGCTAGCTAGCTGCTAGTTAGCTGCTAGTTCGCTGCTAGTTCGCTGCTAGTTAGCTGCTAGCTTACTTGAGAAAAAAGAGAGATTGACACAGAGGCTCAGAAGATCACCTGCATATGTTAACAATCATCCTCAGTGATGAAGGTGAGCAGATCCAGATCCTCTCACTGACCACCACCTGTCTGCTGTCCTTCAGACATTCAACCTGACTTTACTCCACTTGTTCAAACACAGACTGGATTTCTCTCCGTGAACAAGAAAAAGAACTGAAAACAGCAAATGAGGTAATTAAACTACAAACAAAAGAGCAATGGCACTTTCTATTTTCAAAGATTAATTTGATTCTGCAAAAACATGCTGAATGTGAAAATCATTTTTGTGAAGTTTGATTAAATAGTAATGTAATGTTTGGCTCTTACCAGTAGCAGCTAATCAAAACCAGGCAATTTACTGCTTTTTATAAAGAGATCAAATAATATTGAGTTCAGTTTTTTGGTCCGGCCCTCAACAACAGTCCCGGTTTCTCATCAGGCCCCATGGGAAAATTAATTGCCCAGCCCTGTACTAGCGCTAGCTACTTATACGAGCTAACGCAGCTTCCAGTTGGGGACCACAGCTTGCCTCTTATTGGCTGTCCTGTATTCCATATTTACTGCTGGTACGTTTGATATTATGTCCGTAAACACGCTACTGGATGGTTGCACAGATAATCGGTTCCGCTGGCCTGTCATTGGGAATGAAATATTCACATATATTCATATTCACTTTCGTTCACAAAAATCAAAGACATTAAACAGACTTCCTTTATTTTACATTAGCAGGTTTTTAGAGATATCTTGACTTCCTGTTTTGACCAAAAAGATTCCATCACCACAAACAGGAAGAAAACCTTCCTCAAAACAAAGGACATTTCTATCGTCACACTAACGACTCTATTTACTCTCAACAGGAACTAAAGTTTCAACTCCACATTAACAACGTACAGAGGTGGGACCAAGTCGATAATCCTGTAAGTCTCAAGTCTTTACCCTAAAGTCTGAATCTTTGCGTGTCAAGTCAAGTCCTAATGTGTTGTAACTTCATCATTATAAAGTCATATTTTTATATACAATAGTAATGTTTAACAGCATGAGTTAATCATGAGTCTTGATTCACTGAAGCATCATGTTTTAACAAGTATCAAGTGTTTCAAATGAAGTCACAAGTCATCGGTGTTGAAGTCGATGTAAAGTTACAAAGTCCAACAAATCTGCCAGGTTGAGTCTAAAGTCATCAACGCTGAGCATAGGACCTGGATATTATTTTGTGACTCAATTTTGGAGGCTCTTAAAGATCAAATCTGACAACTACGCAGCTTCTCCTGAATGTTCATCAGCTAATTTACTGCAAGTTTGTCAGTTAGAAGAGTTTGGTGAGTAAATTCTCCCAGAAAGAAGTTGGTGAAGAGAACATGAAGTGAGAACACTAACATGCAAACCAGATGTGAACTGTAAGGTGATGGTGAGTTAGTTAGAATATTGTTGATGTGCAGTAAACAGGCGTGGCGCTCGTAAATACGAAATACTAAACTGTGCAGGTGGTTGATTTTAGTGAACTGTATTCTTTTACATCTTCAATATTTCTCTTTAAAGACAGATTCTTCTAACTAGGCTTCATTTTATATTTGTGTGTTCGTGAGGTCATCCGGCAGAGTCAAAGTGTCTCCGTGTTTATTGTCTGCTGGACATGTCGAGACAGTTGGTTTGGGGCTGCTGTCACTCACAAGTTCCACCATCACCGTCGGGGGTTTTAGAAGTTTCTCCACATGATTTTGGCGCTGCGACCTCGGCGAGGGCCGCGGCGAAGCTCTGGGTGAGTGTCGCGGGGAGTGACGGGGGGAGGGACGCATCTGCTTCTTGATTTCGTACTGCTCAGCGCTGACCTCGGGCACCAGCACCTTGGCGGTGTGATTGAACAAGATGTAGTCCACCCTGTAGTGCCTCCTGCTGACCCTGATCATCTCCTGGAAGAGGTGACCCCAGAGGATCTCATCCGGCGTGTAGGAGGTGCGCGTCTGATGCAGCATGCCGGTGCTGTCGTCCGTGTAGGTGAACGAAACCACCATCTCGAAGTCTGACTTCCTCAGATCCAACAAGCTCATCTTGTACAGAGGGCTTCCGGGCTCGATCCTGTGGCAGACGGTGGTCGGTGTGACCAAGACGACGTCCCTCTGCTGAATGACTAGGTCCTCGTAGGTCACATCCATTTTTCCGGTGGCGTGTACGGTGGAGCGCACTATCTGAGCGCGAGCGTTTCCCTCCACCAGGTGATTCCTGCGGAAGTCACCGACCCTCCAGGAGAGGCACAGGTAACCATCGCGGAGGTTGATGACGGCGCAGTTGCTGAAGCCTACCGTCTGCGCCCGCTTTCTGGCTGAGGCCATTTTGGCGACAACAATTCCGATGACGAAGGTGTCGATAAAGCAGCTGATGACATCCTGTATGGTGACGATGACGATGGCAACCATGCAGTTCTCGGACATCCCTCTGAAACCGTAACCGATGGTGGTTTGAGTTTCAAGTGAGAAGAGGAAAGCGGCGGTGAAGCTGCGCACCTCGTACACGCATGGGTCGTTGGCGTGGTCCTGGACATCATTGTGAGACAGAGCAATGACCCAGTAAATGATGCCGAAGAACAGCCAGGACAGGATGTAGGACAGGGCGAAGATTAGGAACATCACCCTCCATCTAATCTCAACCAGGGTGGTGAAGATGTCGGTCACGAAGAGAAGCCACTCCTCAGGGACGTGGCGAAACACAACGTTACAGCTGCCTTCTTTACGTACGTAGCGGTACTTCTTTGGCTGAGGTCCATTCTCGGTTTTAACGGCTGTGATGTCATCGGTCAGGCTCACAGATTTGTATGGTTTCTGCATCTTCCAGAGTCTGTGGAGAAGCGATAGACATTGTGAACAGGTTATATTTAAACCTATACAAACTGTGCAGAACTTAGTGTGACATAGCTTCCAGTTCTTTGTATTTCACAATGTCTTTTTGTCTTTTAGGAAAGACACTTTTAGGGAAAAAAAAACACAATCATCACAAGAAAGCATCCTGAATGTCTCGAGGTGACAACATGACGTCACGTTCTCTACAGGTCCTCTTTTCAAACTTGGGCCCTTTTATTGAAATTCATTTCACAGCTGTTCATCACGAGGGTCTGTAGATCCTACGTGCACATCGGACATACGGCTTTGAAGAACTTGGTGAGAAAGCTCCACCTCGTGGTCAGATTAAGAGTTATCATAATAATAATAACTTTCTAACACGAGGGTCCAGACTCTACATGCTTCAGATTGGACTTCTAAAGCCTCCGAGGACTACGAAAAATAATTTTACATACTGTACTATTTTGTGTAAAAGCGCCACCTCGTGGACGATTGTTTGCACATTCTGAAACTAAACATATTTTCTCTACAACGGGAACATTTCCTCCACTGAAGAGCACTGATATGTCTACATCCTGACTTCTCTGTGTCGAACCTCTTTGTGGGTGAATGCAACTGTCTTTGCTTACCTTTTAATCTATAGCTTTGGATTTATCTGAGCGGTCCTTTGAGGTCATGAAAACAAATTCACATCATTTAGAGCTTCCGCAAAATCTATTTTCTGGATAAGTTTCTTCCGTGTTATTGCCCTGTTTTTGTTCTGTAAAAATATAAGATTTATCTGAAATATTTGCCACCGTGTGAGAGGGCACGGGACAGAGGTCCTCCTGTAACATCTAATTCATCCTGTAACATCTAGTACGTCCTGTATCATCTAATATGTCCTGTAACATCTAATTCATCCTGTAACATCTAGTACGTCCTGTAACATCTAGTACGTCCTGTATCATCTAATATGTCCTGTAACATCTAATTCATCCTGTAACATCTAATTCATCCTGTAACATCTATTACGTCCTGTATCATCTAATATGTCCTGTAACATCTAATTCATCCTGTAACATCTAATACCTCCTGTAACATCTAGTACGTCCTGTAACATCTAGTACGTCCTGTAACATCTAGTACGTCCTGTAACATCTAATACCTCCTGTAACATCTACGTCCTGTAACATCTAATACGTCCTGTAACATCTATTACGTCCTGTAACATCTAATACGTCCTGTAACATCTAATATCGTCCTGTAACATCTAATTACGTCCTGTAACATCTAATACGTCCTGTAACATCTAATACGTCCTGTAACATCTATTACGTCCTGTAACATCTATTACCTCCTGTAACATCTAATACGTCCTGTAACATATAATATGTCCTCCTATAACATATAATAGAATTAGGAGGAGCACGGCGCTGACAGCGAGACAAATGAGAGTTGTTTTTCTTCATAATTTAATTCACATGTTTTCTTCCATATTTTATTTCCTACTTATTTTCTTCTGTGTTTTCATTGCTCTCCAATCTATTTTTAAGATATTACGTCTGGAAGTGTTTAACATGCATGACTCTCTTCTTCCTGCCGTGCCAACAATGGGATCACAATGGGATGGTTGCCTGCAGATACAAACCCGATGCAGCAGCTACTTTCTCCACTGCTAATGTCACCAAGCCGAGGAGAGAAGAAGAAGGCGGAGTCAGTCATTGGTGGTCGTAAATAAGCAGTGACACTATGTGACTAGAAGAGGGTGAGCATTTTGATGGCATCATCAATAACTTGAAGAGTAACTTGAACTCGGATGGGAACATCTTGAGGAAATGATTCACTATTGTTTAATACAATCGGGTGTTTTTCATTAGACAGTTCAGTTGTCTCACTGGCATCAGACGTCTTCTCTGCGGGGCAGTTAGCCGCCTGCTAACACCGCGACAGCATCTGGAACGATCAACGTTTTTTTTTTTTTTTGCCTCGATGTTATCCTCATTTTAGCTTGTCTGTCGTAGGGGGCAAAGATGAAATGTTTTGCATGAAGGACGCTTCTATTTGTGCAGATGAGCTGTTAGTTCAGCTCGCGCTGAGCGCTCCCTGCTGCTGACTGGTTGAACATGTTTGCACAGAGCCGGGGCACCAGGGGAACACCACATCTTTGTTTCAGGAAGAGATTTTCACTTGACTTCACAAAAAGGACAACATTTGCTGACTGCACCTTTAATGAATCAAGGATCCTTTATTTATTGTTGTTGAGTTGTTCTGATTTTAACACTTTAAGTTTAACTATCTTCCACTGGCGCGCACGTCGACGTGTTTTCCTCCAGCGATGCTGAACTCCTGTAAACATCTAACAATGTTGCCATGCGAAGGTTCTCTGTTGTCCAAAGCAGCGGCTCGAGACCTTGTTTCTGGGTGGGGTCCAGAGAATTGTCAGCAAGCCAATAATGGAAGCGGATTGGACTAAGCTAGAGGTCACGGTGCGATCACGGGCAGAGGAGCGATCAATCACAGCCAAACCACTGAGAGCATCATCTACGCCCAAAACAAATGGGGTTTGAATCACCGCTATCTGACTGAGTGAACCGGGCTCCAGTCACAGACTCCACTTCCTCCTGGCTGCAGAGGACGTCCTCACTGCCAGACGTCGGAGGAGCTCACTCCATGAGGTCATAGAATTAATGTTCCATCGATCTCCCCCTACAAACCCTTATGGGAACAGAGGGAGAGCAGCGCAGCATCCTGCTGGACAATCTAAAGATTCTGACTCACTGCGTAAGTCAAAGCTGCCGTGCTTGTATACAAATCCATCATCTTTATATTTATATTTAAAGAATCAGATGCAAATCAAGGCGTGACAACACCTCCATCAGTTTTTCTGCTTTTACATCTTTTTGTGTGTGCCTGCGTGCTTGCCTGTGTACAAAACAAACGTTCACACTGAACAACCACGTACGATCAAAACAAGCCCGACCTTTGGCACAGAGTTTCCACTGCACACTTTGTGCAGAGCACAACTTCCTTCGCTATGTATATCTGTAGGTTTCTGTCGTTGTGTTTTCTGAGAGCGTCTTCTCGTACTCCAGACGACTTGACATCCAAGAGCAGGAAACAAGCGATGAACTCTGGAAACAACTTGGCTCGTTTCCTCTCCTGCTCGGGGCACTTACAACTCCATTACACGCTCACTTACTGCAAATGACATTGTGCCACCCATCCGCGGTTCACTGGATCAGAACGGTGTGCATGGGCGGCCGGTCTCAGCTGCGCTTCGGGGTGGTGGGGTGGGGTGGGGGGGTTCTACCACCTCTAATGACCTTCAGAACCTGCAGAATATTTCCATCCTAACCAAGTCACTTACGCTCGGCACGCCAAATGAACCGCGTGCAAGCGGTGGTGAGGTCACTGTACGTTGGTCTGCGCTGCAACTTCTCAAGTCTGCATGAGAGTTTATTGGAAGTGAAGTTCAGGCTCGAAGTCTAAGACATATTTGCTGTATGAAGTGATATCGTCGTCTTTTCCTGGAGGTCAGTCCAAGTTTCAGAAAGGCCAAGTGGTCCGGAGAATGTTTGCTTCAGCAGAAACGTCTCAGCCAGACTTCTTTCACAGAACAACTCTTGATGATGGAGAAGAGCTTGACACTGGGCCTGAACAGAGAGATTCTTCCCTTTTGAAGTGAACCAGGGCCAATGTAGCATCAACAGGAAATACACATCCTGATAAGGATGATGCAAACAACTCGTACATGCAAACGTGTCACAAAGGGAAACAAGGTCCAAAACACCTGAATGCAACATTCCCCGTGCAGATGACACGTTTACACGAAGGCAAGAAGAGTTTAACTTTGCTTTGCATCAAAGAGAACAAAGAGGTTTCCGCTTGACACTGAATAAAACAGATCACTTGCAAGGCCGCAAGATGTGACTCCGGGCGTTTGTAATTGGTGACAGATTACAGAAGTTGCCGCTGGATTTAAAACATTTGTTGCTCTTTGATTTTACTCGGCGCCGCGATGACCTTCAGGTGTTCTGTTTGAACGATCATTAGAAGCAGCTTTATGTCCCGGTGGTAAAGTACTAAACATTTTCTTTGTCGGATTTCACAGTGAAACATGAGCACAAATATTTCTTATCACCTTGACCACATCTTGCTTTGTTTCTTTTATCAGGCGTTGTGTTGCTGCAGCTCAGGTTACTTGTTGTCCTCCTGTCACCGAGCACACCTTTAATGATTCTCAGATTCATTTCATTCAGCTCACCGATCAAACAAACAGGATCAATATTTCAAATCTTTTTTATGAGCCTGCAGATCATATTTATCTTCCAAATATCTCTAAATAAATCTACGATGATAAGGAATAATAACCATCACTGTGAATATCACGGTTGACAGTGAATTAAACACCGAAGTGTCACACACACACACACACACTTTAAGTAGAAGAAAAGCTTGTACCTGGGTTGAGCGTCTCTCCACGGGGCTGTACAGTAGCTCGACAGTCACCTGCTGGAATGAGCCGGCCCACTTTGTCACTGCAAAACACTAAAGATTAACACCTCCCTTCAGCATCACATGTCATGCACATGGTTTGTATTTCTGGTTGTGTGTCTGTGCATGCGAACGAGAGATGCTTGAGTGTGCTCCACAGGTGTGTGTGCAACCTGAACAAATATGAATCTCCAAGTTTGTTGTATTCAAAGCATACAGACTGTAACTGTTAACTAGAAGCACTCAGAGAGTTCAGACCTTCTATTACCAACTGAATCCATCGCATGTGTGTGGATAGTAAAAGAAACTTGCCACCATGTTTTCATAAAGTGATATCTGCTGAGAAATGAATAAAAGGTGGAACGCGTCCCATTAACACTCCATGTTAACCTGCAGTCACTTCCCAGCATGCCGCTCTGCACTGATAACAATCACTGTTTATAACAACAACTGACAACATCAGCAACACAACGTCGGTGCTGTGATTGGTGCTAAACTTAGCTGATGAGTCAGAGAGGAAGTTAGAAGCAACAGAAGATCTTTCTGATGTCAGCTGCTGTGTGGACTGAATCTTCTGCTCCACCTCAATCAACAGAGGAGGTGCAGTTGAGACGTGTCACTGGCCTGTGAATAGGTTTTAAAAGGGATTATTTCTTTGAATGAAAGTAGTTCTGTGACGGTCTGTTTTCACATCAATCATTTATTTATTAAGAAGAGACGTATTGAAGTCCTTCAGTTGTACACAGGGACGATTGTAACATTAAAAGGAGATTAAATACTTCTGTGTATGTTCAAACAGTGTTAAGAGCAGAAGTGTATTTATTTGAGCTCAGACTCATATTACATGTAGCCCCTCCCTCCCTCCTGTGTTGTATCATGTGACTGAAGTTCCCTGGCTCGACTCAAATATCTTCTCACCTAAAAACCTCTCTGCAACCAAACTCTGTTCTTTGTCCCGAACTAACTCGGGTTTCAAACCTGGAGACCAGCGTGGAGAAAAGACTAGCAAGTCACACGTATTGTGATAACACGCCGTCTTTCTTATGTACCCACAAACAGATCTGGAACGATGGGAACCGGCTGCGGGGTCAACGTGACTTTTTAATGTTGGTTGTGTGGACAGTAGACGACTGAACGGGGTTGTGTAACCGTGTCGTGCCTTCAACTGGTCTTGTCATGAAGCAGGAGGCAGATTCACTTTAACTGTGTTCTTACATCTTAAGGCCTTTGCAGACCAATGGGGTTTTTCCTCTCGGCCATGCCAAGTCAACTCTATGTTTTACAACTCTATCACCAGAGCTCGAGCCGCGTCTGAGACTGCCGTCGTCTGGAGCGGTGCCAGAGCACGCCTGACCCACGACCAAGAGAGTCAGCTCACATCTGTGGGGCAGGCGAGAGACGTTTGTAAAAGTGTGTTCTGACTGAGTCTTTATGTTTGAAGTTTAGTTTCAGCAAAGTCATTTTTAATTTACTGACGGAAACACACCATTTCCTGATTCGCCTGCTTCAGAATAAAAGCTTTTAAATATTAAAATAACGGAGATGGACTTTTATTGTGAAGAATTTATAAGAATATTTATGCACCGTTTTAAATCCAGTCAAAATCAGTTTAATGACTGAGTTTTCATTTAAAAAACACTGCGTCTGATGAACTGACTCTCTCCGTCTCTCAGGTCACGCTTCACACCAAACGAAGTAAAGAATACAGATCATTTATAGACAGATTACAGGTGATCGGACGGACAAATGAGGTCGTCGTCTGCATGAGACCTGGTTCTGACTCGCCACATCTCTGGTGCTAAATGTTTGCTGCTCCTGTGATTCCATCTGACACCTTTATAAAACCTGCAGACCGTCGAGGGCACAGCAGATGGAGATGACTGACATTAATGGTTTTATTTTTCCATCGGAGCACAGTGGGGGGTCCTCACACATACACAAGGCCAGTTCTTCTGTTTATAATCTCACTACATATTTTAAAAGTGAAGAAACGTTGCACATGCAAGTGTTGCATGTTGGTGGGTTAACAGGGGTCTCTGTTGAAGAAGCGGACCCAGAACAAATCACCTCGTTTCCAGGAAAAAGAAATAATTTGTTCCCAATAAAAATGATCCACAAAAATACACAAGCACGAGGCCGCGCACGGCGCTCTGATCAAACGTTCCAACGCAAAGCCAAGGCACAGCATTAAAGAGGCCAGAAAGATTTCAAGGTGTGAAGTGCAGACACATTCTGAACATAGATCCTTCATCTTGAAATAACAAAAGATCAGCCAACAAGCCGGCTTGTACAAACCCACGGACGAGTTGCATCATCGACGAGCTGATCTGGCTGCTGGTTGTTTTCACTGGTGGTAATAAACATCCTGACTTTCAGGTGAAGAACAGTCTGTGTTTCACTGTAAACTTTATTTATTATCTTTCAAACGTTGTCAAGTGAAATGTTAGTTTACAACTGACAGTGTGGGCTATAAATGCCATAAAACCTCCCCTGTGGAAGTTAAGAGTATGGACACAGATTACCCACAATGCACTGCAGCAGTGATGATAACAGTAGCAACAATGGCCGAGGCAGCTCTGGCGTTCAATCCTAGTACAAGTTTTAACCTTTACTCTGAACACCGCTGCCCGACTGGTCCTCAACCGACTTTTAAACTGTCACTTTCCTCTCTGATTGTTTCCCCGCCTCCTCCTCTCTGCACGCATCACTGGCGCTCGCCATCAGGGCAGCACATCCTCCTCCCTATCTGCCATCTACAGTCAGATTCCAAGCCTCGCCACGCTCCCGCCGCTCCTTCAACCTTGCACATTCATCACTAAGACGCACTGAGGTCGCTGCTCTTCTCCCCGCTGGCGCCGCGATGGCGTAATGAACTCTGCATCCTCCTGTCAGGACGTCTGAAACAGTCTCAGCTGGTGGCGACTGTGACGGACAGTCGGTCCACTATTTATGACATAATGTCGTCGCTTTGGACAAAAGTTTGACAAATGTACCGTTTTTTCATTTGGGTCCCATGATTGTGGACTGTTGCCATGACGACCAGGCTCCAACAGGCAGGGAGGCTCTGGACAAGTGACAAAACCAGCCGCTCACCTCTGATTTAGCAGTTTGAGTGTAGTTTGCGACTCTTCTTGCTTCTGTGCGTCTCCTTCGGTGTGAGCTCGGCAAGCGTGTGTGTGTGCCCGTCTGTGCAACGTGTGTGAGCGAGTGCATGCATGTAGCGTGTGCATGTAGCGTGTGCATTCACAGGTTCTTGTGGTTGAAACGATTGAGGCTGAATCTTCTCCTGAGAGGCAGAACGAGAGAAACAAACAGCTTTGGCAGCAAGACGCTTGTCGGCTGTTTAACAGCTGCTGGACATTTCTTCTCAACAGAACAGAGAACGCTGCACTGAACAACCTGCCTGTGGCTTCACCTGGTGTAGATCATTACACAGTGCACACCTCAGCACAGAGAGTCTGTACCGTCTGAAGGAAGGGAAGAGGGACATGAGGGACAAAGCATCCTAACCCTCAGAGGCACCTGGAGGTCTTACACCTCACAAGGTGATGACGTCATCTACCTTTCTTTAGTCAAGAGCCAGAGTTCACAGAGCCCAATACTTCTACAATCCAGACACATGATGGTTTAAGTTGGTGCAGATAATAGAAGGGTGGAGGTCTGAACTTTCTGAGGGTGTTTCTACTTTTTTATACCGTTCTCAGGGATCGCTTATCAAAATTATTACAGACGAGACGCTGCGGTTCCTCAGTTTGAAGAAGATTGGATGCGCGGTTGTGGAGACAAGCGAGGAACACACACCCACACAGACGGAGATTAGACGGACGTCTGTAAGCGCCTCCACCTACAGGATAATCGGCTCCGACCAGCCTTGAGTCAGCTTCTGACTCCGTCCACCGCCAGCGGGATCGAGACAGCACAGAGTTGTGTGTGTTTGTGTGTGTAACGGCCGTCCACAAGATTTAAGTTAGCCCTTGATACTCGACTGAATGGGAACCAGCTGAATACTGTTGTTTAAATCTCAATGCTGTGAAATAACAGCACACACACACACACACACGGAGTGATGAATGGGTCAGGGGGGAATGTCGGGCTCGCTGCGCTGGCCAGGGATCCGTGAGGTTCCAGTAATTGCGCTGTGTCTCCTGTTTCATTCAGAAGCTGTATTGCGTGTGTGAGTTTCATAAGCATTCTCATGTCATGGTTCATGAGGTTGTGATGTGACGCTAATCCAGCCCAGCACAACCGGGGGAAACAGCTACTTTAAACTGGCTCGCAAACACACCGGACTGCTTGGCAAACGTAGCAGGTTTCCATCTTCACTCGCTGTGTGTGTCTCGCTGCCTCTCAGCTCCTCTCATTTCTCTTTCCTTCTCCCGTATCTCTTTTTGTTGAGTAGGAAGAAGAATGTAAACAACACAGTATTTATCGTAATGACGTTGTTGCCATGAAGCCAGAATGTCAGTGTGACCTTCCTGTAAGGTGAAATACAGCTCTTTGTTTGTGTGCATCAGCTGTGATGTGTGTAAGTCATAGACTGTATAAATACCAGGAGCAGGGGTCTCCATTTTCTCCCAGAACCCAAATATATTAAAACCTGACGTCATCAAGAACCAGAGTCTGCGTAGCTGTGATAGCGATGACCCGCCTGGCTCCATCGCTCCATTACTAATGTTTACAATTAGAACAGACCTCTTTAAAGTTACATCTCCTCTCCACTTTCCTCTGCACAATTCTGAAGGTCTGTAAACGCTGTGACTTCACTCAGAGCAGCTGTCAATCATGACGGCGCTTCCTCTTTTTGTAGCACCAAATAACAAATTAAATCCAAACTAATCGGAAACATTTGGAAACAGAGTGATAAGAGCAAGTTTGAGTTTCTTTCTAGTTTGGTCCATTAGCTTATATGGAGGGGGCGGGGCTTAATGAGCTGTACTGCCAGCAGCCACCAGGGGCTGATTGACATATTCAATTTGATTTTAGGATAGCATGATATTTTTTACTGGACCACGTTCTTTTCCAAACCAGTTGTAATGTCACAAACCTGCTTGAAGGTGAACAACTTCACATTTCCAGACGTTTAAACGTTCAGAACAAGATGAAAGTAGCATTAAAAAAGAGCCTCGGCTTGTACTGTTTCATTTATTCTTATTTCTTTGTGTCATTAAAAATCAATGAAGTTGCCTCCTATCAACTCGTGTGTCATTTACATACAGTTTGTGTTTATTGTACTTGAATGACCCCTGAGAGGACTAATGTACCCGTTTGACCCCCTCCCTCACCGCTCTGGCTCTTTTCCTGCACTTCATCACATCATATGCGCTCTAAGCCTCATAATAAAGTCATTACACATTAATTTGATCAAACAGGCTCATAAAATATTGAAATCTATTAGCTTATTTGGTTTTAATCACAGCTTCAGTGGTTTATAAATCATGTTTTACGGCGGCGTGCTCAGAGTTTGGATCTATAAAATCGAGGTGTCTGAAATTTACCAACAAAAACAATTTCCTGCATCCTTCCGTGCTGTTTACTGGCGATTATACAGGCGGTGTAAACAGCCTCTTAGTTACCTCAATAAAAACAGGCCTGTGTTTACTCAGCTCGGCGTATTGGGAAGAGACGCTTTCATCGTGTCTGATCACCGCGATGATGTCAGGCCAAGAAACACGGTTGGCTCTGCCAGACTTCATGTCCCTGCCTGGATAAAGTAATTCAACCTCTTGGAGCTATTTTTGTTAAAACAATTAGATTTCAGCTGCTCTAAAAATATCATGGAAGTGTTGTCCTGCGGCTGCTGGTTTGGAATCGAACACCGACTCCAAAGTTTCCAATCAGACTGACAGTGTTGTTTCGGGGGCGAATGTGTTCAGTTAGCATGAGGTTGAAAATTCAATGATTTCACTACAACTCGCTGATTTAGCCCTGAAGTCGACCGCAACCTCCATCAGGAGGAGTTTGGACGTGTTGCAGGCCAGAACCTTTACAGTAGTTTAATGAGACACATTCAGTGTGTGTGTGTGTGTGTGTGCGCGAGTGAGACAGTCACTTACCTTTTCAGGGTTCAACCGCGACGTGTCGACACTCCGAGTGTCACTCAGAATTAGAGAAGCTCTCTCCTTTCTGGTGTGTCGTCCCACAGTTCGAGTCTGGTCTCTCTCATTGTACATTAAACACGGCGTCTTCAGGAGCGACTGATGGCGGCGCGACGGGACAAAGTCCCATCTGAGCACATTCCTCCACAAACACTGTTTCTGTAATCATTTTAAAACTGCTGTGAGTAAACTCAAATATCTCATGGAAACTTCTTCCAGTAGCAGTTGAACTGGTACGGAACAACTGAGGATGATAAACACATGATTAATGTGACTTATTGTAGCGATGAAATGAACACGCTTTGAAGAAGACAATCTTAATGTTCTTAAAGTTCCAACAGATACACTGATGATATAATAATATATATACAGATATAAAGAAGACATAAAGAACATAGAAAGGACAGTTCAGACCTCCACCAACAGGAGAGCGCTCTCTCTCTCTCTGTCTCTCTGTTTCTTTTTCTCTGTCTGTCTCTCTCTGCCCCCCCCCCCCCCCC
>CAAKHC010014849.1:0-10182 GCA_901007825.1 Macroramphosus scolopax
CCCCCCCCCCCCCCCCCCCCCCCTCCCGCCCCTAACTCCTTTTTCCTACATTTTCTGCTGCCTCCATCCTTCCCTCCCTGCCTCCTTTTTAGCCTCCCTCTCTTACCACCCACTGTGATGCAGGTTTTGAGGACGAGCTGCCCAGTGGTCAAATAACACACAAACCCACACACACATAAATCAAGAAAATGCACATCAGGAACTACACAGATCCAAAGATGCACACTTGCTTAAATATAAACCCAGGTGGACCTGAAACCACATTCCAGTGCTACATTCTGTCATGTGTGCATTTATTGAGCTTTAAGTGTTGTTGGGAAAACGTTGCGGCTCCCCTGTTGTCAAACTGATTCCCTCTTGTTTTGCTGTTTGCAAAAAGGCAAAGACAATCAATGACTTATTTCAGATTCCTCATTATCATGCCGGCCTCAGACGGCGGCTAATTGCCCTCCATTCAATTGGCAGTCATCACAATTAACTGGTCTTATTACTCTGCTTGAGTATATGACATATTTTGCATATTTCCTCTTATTGTCAGTATGAAATGATGGCAGGGGGGAAATTAATAAGCGAAGTCAGTCGCGGCGCTCTAAAGACTCGTGCATGCAAAAAAAAAAAAACAAAAAGCCAAATGAGATCTTTTATTCAGCTTCACATTGACTTTGCCCGAAAGTCACCGAATGCATTTGCAGCAAACTGTCCTTTGCTTTAATGGGAAGCGCCTGAGTCCGGCTCTTTCGGTGTAAGTTAATGTCCAAACCCGGTTTTTTCTCATTAGTCCTACTTTTCAAGTGTGTCATAAAGGACCATTGGCAGCTTGTGTAGCCTGGTCATCCATTTCAAACACATACCGCCTAACCCTCAACTGCCTTTTTGATGCCTCATTCCTTTTGACTCCACTTTAAAGCCAATGGTCCCATCGAAAAGAACTGCTCCCATGTTATTAGACTCCTTTGTCTCCTGTCACTGTCGCCCGGTAATTGCTGTTTTTATTACGGCCTTTCAGAGGCTCAAGTGTAAACTATAGGTTTGCCGCCGTGCTGTAGGCTTAACTGCATGCCCTCGATAATTCAATATCATGGTTAATGTACTTTAAGTAGCCTCTTTGTGAGACATTTGCTTTGTTTTTAATGTTAAAGAATGCTGTCGAAATCAATGACTCCCAGCAGAAAGCTGAGTTCAGTGCAGCTGATGGTTGCTTTTGTTTTCTGTTCCGTCTGATGGAACGTTCAATAGCGGAACGCAGTTCACGACATTGTTCTTTAATACGTGATGTTGCGGAACTGCCGAGAAGAGTTTTCAGCGTCTATTATCTTCTGTTGTCAAACTATTGCACAAATCAACAATCGGTGTTGGAGACGCTTTGAGGAAGATGAGAATGATTGTTACCGTGCAGACGTTAATACACTGAACTGAAATATAAACCGATTGGTAATCCAGGCTTCCCATAGAATGAGATTATTGATTACGGTTTGTGGACTGTTGTCCCATTCCTCCACAGGAGTTGTGCAGAGTTCTAGAGGAACATGCCGACGCACCAGATGTTCCAATGCTACTCAATAATGTGAATCGGTACAGGGACGTTTTCTGCTTCCAGAAACTGTGTGCACCATCCAGTCCGACCGACCGAGCGCTGTCATGCTGCACAGTGACGAAAGGCGTAACGAGATGCAGAACCTCAGCCTGCTATCGAACTGCCGTTTTAATAATAATAATATTTCTATCGTAGGTATGAACCGTCACATCTCAGCCGTCCATCCGTTGTACCTCGACTGTTTTACAACATCATAACACTAAACTGCGAATTTACGAGAGCCAGATTTCTTCAAGTCCACAAAGGGCTCCAGCTTGCTGTTATATCACTCATCTATTCCTTTGTGTTGCTTCTAAACTTTATTGTCAGAGGATGTTAGATTTCAGCTGCCCGGGCAGAATCAGTATTATTTCTCTCTCTTTTAAAGCGGTGACAGCGCCAGCCCACAAATCTGTCAAATTACCAGTGCAACGGGTGTATTTAGGGGAGTCTACAGGGCCTTGTGTGAGACCGGCGTATGTGTGTGTGCCAGTCGCTGAGAAAGGAAGTAAGAGTTGAACTACTGTATTGATTTCAAGGGCGCTAAGGGGTTTAGGCGCCGGTCCAAGGAAAGAAGGGGGCAAGAGAAAGCGTAGTGAGGCTCGTTCCTGGTTTAACGTGCTCAGCTTTTCTCCAAAGCAACGCTTGATTCAATGGTAAAGATCTGCGGCCGCCCATTGAAGTTGTACAACCGCTGCATTGAGTACTGTATGGCTCCGTGCACTCCGCTGTGCTCTATTGATTGATGTGTGAAGAGGGATTAGTGTGGGAGGGAGACGAAGGAAAATGGAGGGAGATGCTGGATGGGCAGAGTGACCAGAGGCGGGATTGTGGATGCAGCATGTGTACAAGAAAAAAGAGGCTGATGTCTCATCTTTAGTGAGGCCCGACTAGACACCCGTGGGGGGTTTGGATCGTATTGGCCTGCCTGCGATGGAGCTGTCTTATTTATGTTTCGTGTTGTTTGTGAGTCAGAATAGTTTGAATATGTGGGGGCCCTGAAAAATAGGTGACCTTGACTGACAAGCAGCTAAATGTTCCTTCAAATCCCCCCCCGACGTCCCGCTGCCGGTGCAGCGGAGCGGTTAATGTTCGAGAAAAGGCGCAGTCACGTAAACACTCGTTTTAGTCATCTCGCCGCATTCCTCACAAGAAAAAAAAAAGAACATCTTTGGTCTGAGAGGAGGGAAAATGACATTACCAGACAGATTCAAAACAATTCATTCACCGTGACTTCTCTGACATTTCTTAGATTTCCTGTCAAGTGGAATCCTGCCAACATTTATTCTGCTTCACCAGCAATCGTGAGACGCCGGGGCCGACCCGCGTATCCATCTTGTTGTGTTGTTTGAGCGAGCATCCAGGTGGTTTTCTCGCCCTCTGCCCATCACTCTCCCCCCGCTCCCCCGTCGCTCTGCCTCCTGACAGGTGGTGCTGAGGTTGGAAGGAGCCAGAAGGGGGAGTTTGGATTGCATCGATGGGGAGTAGAGGGGACGGGAAGAAGTAGTGGAATGAAAGTAAGAAGGATTCAGAGAGGCGGACATGACGTCGTTTTTTTTTTTTTTTTTGTGATATCCGTGCTGGTTAATGTTTAATCCCCCACCTCCAACCGCTTGTCTCCTGCCTGAGGCTCTTTGCATCAGATAATCTTTTGTCTGCCTCTCTTTATCATCAAGGTGTCAGAGGGAAGTGCCTCTGTAAATATTTAATTGGCTGCAGCATGCCGGTGTTAATTATGCGGGTGTGTCTTTCCTTTGCTTTGCTCTCTGCCCCGGCGACTGTCGTTCCCATTCTGCTGTCCTCATCACGATGCCGCTCTCCATCACCCCCTTCTCTTACTACTATTTACTGCTATTATCACCCACTGCTTCATCTGCATAACTACCTCCATTGTTACTCACTGCTACTACATCTGGTGATCTCCATATGTCACCTCGTCGTCCTTCCAACTGGCTGCGTCTCTCGTCTCCTTTCACTTCTAGAACCCCCGCCGCCTCCATTAGAATTGATTATTGTCACGGGTTTTTATTGTAGCCTCTTCCGTTTTCTGTCTCGACGCCACTCGTGCTTTCAGAAGTAGCTCACCCTCCTCTCTGTGTTTATTAGACTGTCAAGGGCAATACAGAATGGATGAACGTTACAAGCGCAGCCTTGCGAGGACCGCGCGGGCTAAAGTTGCACGGCTCGATAAAGCTTCACTCGTAAGTGTGAGCCAGTAGCGAGTGCAATTACAAACAGGCACATGTGCAAGTCAAAAGGATACAAATCACATAATAGATGTCTCGTGGCGACTGAGAAAGCGGCCTTGCAAAAGCTTTTACCAACAAAAGACAAGGCGGGAGAGCACAGACAAAAGCGAGTGTCGGGAACGTCGAGCTCACGACCGGCGTCGGAACATATATCCTCGATTACCAACACGGAGGGAGACCTCCTCTACAATATCATGGCAGGCAGTCCCATTTTAAACATTCACCTCGAGTGACGTGCTTTCTGTGCAAAGTTTTGTATTGTATAAGCTGCAACTGTCTGTTCTCGGTCATGTTGAAGAAGTTTCTATTGATTCGTAGCCAGACGACTCGGGAGAGAGATTCAATTCATTCTCACATTTTCTGGTTGGAAGATTACGGAGCCGAAATAAGGTTATAAACTTTTAAATGATCCTTTCTACTCTAAGTGTCGAGGGTTGTAACATGTTATTGATTTAATTATGAATTTTAATTATTTGGTAACGGAGGAATCGATGTCTAACGACCACGTTCTTCGGGGGAATCGAGTCCTGAAGGATTGGATTTGTTTGTCTTGGAAAAGTTAGCGGAGAAAGTTCGGTACTTCCAGACCACCTTGGGATTTCCCATTCTGCGGTCAGATTCTGGGTTTGTCAGTTGGAGTGGTGGGAAGCATATAAAATTAGTAATTAATCTGAGGTAATGTTTTCATTTTTAACAGTGGCGATTAGTCCGTGGAGAGCAGGCGGGAGCGGATCCATCGTTTGAAGTGGTTTTCAGCTCTGACAGCCTTCGGGGAGATATTAGTAGCTAAAGTTCTATCGACTAAAAGATGCCAGACAAACAAAGACCTGGGCTGCAGTACTTTGTGAAGACGAAGGCTTGCAGATGGTCAATGAGGCAGATTAAAAGCATGTATATATATATATACACGTGTGGTACGTAGGTGAAGGTTCCTTGGTGAGAAGACACCAACAACTCGGACAGACGTTATCTCCTCTAGATGGCAGCGAGGAGGGAAGTTAAAGCACTTCAGTCCTAAGATACAGAACCTTCATGTGCACCATCGGCACGGCAATGAGCGATCAGTTAGCACAACAATCGCACCGCAACTTGTACAATAGTTAATAAAGAAAAACCAACCTTCAGGTAGAAACCAGCCAACAGATAATTGTTGTTTCCAAACAGATAGAGATCATCTGACATCTGCTGGTGAGCTCAAGATTCCTTGTTGGCAAGCAGCCTCCCCTTCGGAGTGTCAATGGGCAAGACACACCTGAATCCTCCTGGTGGGTGCAGTGCATTGGACCGCTTAATGAGCCTCGGGGGGGCGGAGGTGGGGGGGAGCAGAGGAAGAGGAGAATCAATAAAGCCAAAGGTAGCCCAGGAGATCTAAAGTGACATCTGAAGATTCTGTTTTGGCCATGCAACAGCACTCTGCTGGTTGCACTCTGGACTCGTTTAATCTCCGGGAAAAAAAGGGATGAATAATATGGATTAGATGAGATGACGGCGGACACAGGCTGCATTATTCAGCCAGATGATGTTTACACTCTGCTGTTTAACACCCGGCTGGGATGCTGCGGCTGCAATCTCTGAATCTCTTAATCTGTGGAGGATAGAACTTCTCACTTACTTATAAAACATTATTGTATGATTGCTTTGTTTGTTCGGATTTCACGGCGGAATTTCAACGAGCGCCGAAATGCAAATAAAGTGCAAATTTGCGACGTCTGCATCTGATTATTCATAACGTATTGATACAAGACTGAAATAAAACCAGACAAAACGTCGCTATCAGATGATGTGAAACTTAACCAACTTGTATCAAAATACGTACACCAGGACACATCAGGCTCTGTTTTTATTCAAGACAATAATTGTTTTGCAGGTTTAATCTTTGTTTGAGAATATTTTAACTGGAATGTGTTTAAATGTCGAAACAAGAAATGAATCACAAACCTGCTCATCTCACGATTGCTTCATTTTATTGTGATCAGTTTTAACAACATATGCAAAGTCATCTCACGGCCTCCAGATGTGGAACCACATCACTCTGTTTCAGGGTGTTTTAGGCAGTAATTATAAAAACTGAGGGGGGAGAGAATAAGAGTGTGAATGACGCAGCATCGTATCTTCTTTAAGAAAGAAAGGAGCTGTATAAAACCAACCATGTAACGTCTGATACAGATGATACCACAAGTGGAATCAGTACACAGACTGGAGACCAATTAAGGTCATTTGAATACGAGTTTTATTCACAAATTAAAATTGCAATGAAAATGCTAACACGTATATTTGCAGCATTAATCTAAACGCAGAATAAACAAATGGAAATTATGTTAATTTAGTCTCCTTCTGCAAAAGAGAAACTAACGTTTAAATAGTGCAAATGAATTGCATATATATATATATATATATATTATATATATATATATATATATATATTATATATATATATATATATATATAATATATATGTTGAAATTCTTAAGTAGCTGATCTTGTTACCAAAACAGTGTTTTGCCTGCAAGTGCTAAAGCGAAGGTGCTGTCCCGACAGATGGACAGAGGTGGTCTCCTCCTCCTCCTCCTAATCCAGATGCTGGTCAAGTGAGTTTGTTATACACAAGCTGTTGATTTTCACCTCTTACATTTAAATTTGATCCCAGTAAAGCAACAAACCTCCTGCACCGAGCTTCAAAGTGGTCGCAAAGGTTTTTTACATTGGAGTGACTTCATGCATGAATCAGTGAGTGTGTGTGTGTGTGTGTGTGTGTGTGTGTCTGTGTGTGTGTGTATGTGAACGTCTACCTGCGTGTGTCTATGCCGACACACTTCATGTGAACTCTTCACTGTGTCACTCGCCACTGTTGGACTTGGACAATCCTTCATTCCCGCTGCTTCGGCTCGTCACTGTATGACTAGCGCGCCTGCGATTGGCCCCGGTGATTTTCTGTGTGTGTGTGTGTGTGTGTGTGTGTGCTGAACGTGTTGACCTGGTTATCACGTTGCGCGGCGCTCGGGAGTGGAGGCAATGTGCTACCGGTTTTAGAATGCGAGGTGCCAATCGAGCTGTGAAAACGGGAATTGAGTAGGGAAATGGGAATAGCCCCTCGCTGGTTTGTAACCTTCGCAACGTCGTCTGGAGCGTTCACCGTCTGCACACATCACTCATTCAATCTAAACGTGTGTGTGTGTGTGTGTGTGTGTTACTTCCCATGCAGCATTTCTC
Organism: Macroramphosus scolopax; assembly: GCA_901007825.1. Classification (NCBI taxonomy): domain Eukaryota; kingdom Metazoa; phylum Chordata; class Actinopteri; order Syngnathiformes; family Centriscidae; genus Macroramphosus; species Macroramphosus scolopax. The sequence goes on from CAAKHC010014849.1 coordinate 7,033, forward strand.
TCCTTGTGCGTGCCTCTGTTGGTGTTTATGGGGCAGTGTGTATTTATGACAGCGTGTCACACCCGTCTCGGAGCCCCGAGCCCTGGAACTGAATTGAATTAACCTAAATAAAGTGTAGTGTAAAGAACACTTGAAAGGGAACAGCCGAGGGCTGCGGACCGTCTGCGTCTAAGACAGAAGGCATGAACACAGCAATGCTATGCAACATTACTCCACAGTGCAAACCACAGATAAAGGAAAGCTTGTGACAGTTTCTGAACATTGGACACAATAGCTAATGTTCTGCACCCCTCCCCCCCCCCCCCTCCCCCTAAGCTCTCGGAGGGGGAGATGGAGCCAGTTGCAGGATCCTTGCCCAGCCTAGATAGCACAGCAACAGCACGGCCGCCCATTAATGCGATTACAGCGTTTAGCGTGAGTTTTCCAGGCCCAGTTTTTCTTCTGAGGAGCTACCGGTTCCGTCCGATGTTTCCAGCTCTGCACCGGCATGTCACCAAACAGTCGTACACGTACACACCAACTGCTTCTGGATGCCGTTATAAACAAGACTGATGCACTCACCTTGCACACGTGAAAACACCAGAGGAAGCAAAAGTAAACACTTTCTCTACCAAAAATCACGGATAAGAAGCAGCCCTTGAAAAGACATTTCCACCGTCTTTTGTGCAGAGCTAACTGAAGCTCGGGTCCTATTATACAATACCATTTCTTATTTCAAGGTTTATTTAAAAGGGACAGTGCACATCCAAAAAAAAAAAATGCTGCACAAAGTAAGTCAAAAAAAAAGTACTTTCACCGGAAGGCAGGTGGTTACAGAGTCACCTTAAAAACGGAGGAACGGAATATAAGATGGAAATTACAAAGTTAATTAAATCATTTTGAAGCGTGCAGAACAAACAAACAACACGGCAACAGAACACAGAGGCTCAGTTTGGAAAAAAAACTTCAGAATAACGGACGGAGAAAGAAACGTTACGCTGCGTCGCTAAGACACAAAGAGAATCACGGACAAAGAGTTTATGAAATACATGAATATGTCTGGGAAATCGCATGCAAGTTGTGGTTTTTCAGAGAATTCTTGCAGAACTAGAAGGTCGTAGTTCTGGCAGAAAACACAAGAGTCCAGATATTTAGGTCAAAACGTGGGAGGTTGAAGGAAATAAGGAATAAAAGTGCAGATACTTGGAAACTAACAAAGCATGTGTACCTACATTACTACACACTGTAAAGCCCACAAACACAGATGACGACAAAAGGCATGTTTACCCTCCATGTAGGAGATGAGTCACAGGCGTAGTTGTAACATCCCCGCAATCCATGATGTACATTATCCTCCTGAATCGTCTCCTTGAAATACTCCTTTAATTTAAAACCACCACATTTCCTGTCCATTCAGCGCTGTCGCTTCTGGTTCCATCCCGGCGATGACGTGGGCACCGTGTCTTTGACTCCGCGCGTGGATCTTTAAAAAAGCTCGAGGTGCTTCTCCACTTCCGACCGCAGCGTTTCATAAAGTCACCGTTTATTAAACCTCAAGGCCGGACGGCAGCCGAAGCCCATTGATATATTGAGGTCATCTCGGAGGCGCAGGCGGGAAGAGATTGTCGGGAGATGGAGGGAGGGTACGCGCCGAGGTATCTGGTTTCCTGCTGCAATTTGGCGGAGTTTAGAGGAGCCAGGTGTCTTACTAGGGAATGTCAGGCGGCGGTATCGCTGCCAGCATATACAGCCTTTGGTTATCTGTCTCTGCTGTCCAGCCAAGTTCAAGAAAACGACTATTTTTAAGGCTTATTTCACCTGCGAGTGTTTAACTCCGCTCTGTATTTCCTCTTTAACTCTCAGGGTGTGCACCTGTTTTTATGCATGTTTGAAACACACGTTTGTGCTTTTGTAAGCATATGCTTCTGCCGTGTGTGTGTGTGTGTGTGTGTGTTGGAAGGCAGCATCCCTTCTGTTACTGTCCCTTCATTTCACGCTCCAGCAGCTCCGCAGGAATCCTCTTCCTCCGGCTCATTATCGGGGCTGTTCAATGAACGTGCATCCCCGGCAGAATGCAGGGTAAAACCAAATCATTATTCAAGTACGGGGGTCAGCGCAGACGCCTTTTTGTTTAGTACTTGCATTATTTTTCTCCTCAGAAATAAATAAGCAGGATGCCGAGTACATCAGAGCAGAGGCAGTCAATCTCCCTGCAGCTGACCTGAGATGGATGAACACCGGCGGAGCGTCTGCTGCCATCATTTCAATCCTCAACGGACTTCTTCTCTTTTTCTTGGCAGGGTCCAGCGTGCACGGAGCAGAATTCGGACACCTGCCGGACAACATTACAGTTTTGGAAGGAGAAAGCGTCACTTTGAGGTAACTGTTGATCCCACACCTGCACCCAACTAATTACATGAGAAACATGTTTGTCCCGCCGTCCTGCCAAATTAACAGCCGCATAACTTCAATTACGGATCCCACATTGTTCCTTATTTTCCCCGGCTCTGTCTGCGCCGCAGCTAATTGAATAACAGTAGCTGTCAGATGCAAAGGTCGTCCTTCACATCCCGCCACACCTGTAGAACCGAGGAGCGCCGAGGAGGAAATCACATGCCGATTTCATTACTTTTAATCCCGCCGCTCCGCAGATCTCTGAACAAACTCCTCCTTAAGTCCCTGTTTTACTCGAGAGATAAGTGGGTCGGCCCAACACGCTGTTCCAAAAAGCCAAGAACAGTTGTGTCAATATTTGTTCACAAGTTTCTCTCAAAGTTGGAAATCAAAGAACCAGGGATGCTGATCTCTGACGCCGACTTCCACCGACGCCGAGGAAGAAATCTATTGAATTTGCTTTAGGCGTTTGCTCGTTAAACCCCTCAATCATCGGGTGGTAGAGTCTGTGTCATCACCACGCAGTCGCCCTTTTATATTACAAGTGTCTCCTAATTGTGTTTCTTAACACCAGTGGTTCACAAACTTTTGACTCCTTCGAACTAATCCTACCTGCGGCCTGTCTGGTGGAGTTTACGTTCGCCTACCCTCCAACTAAAGGCTGATTATTCTGCCGGGGAGGTAACGATCCCCCTGGTCGATGTTTATCCGTCCGTCAGCAGGATTATGCAAAAACTATCGAACCGATTTTCAGGAAATTGGTGGGACGGATGCAGC
>CAAKHC010014850.1:5048-15413 GCA_901007825.1 Macroramphosus scolopax
AAGTTTTAAAGCATAATTACATCATTTTTCCACCAGGGTCCAACTTCCACATGTGTGTTGGTCGACATGATTCATAAAGACCAACGTTATTGTAAATGTAACAAATAAAGCACCAATAAATAAATAGGAAGGAAGAGGACAAAGGAAAAAAAAATAGTATGTACTCGTAGTATCTGATGAAGAATACGAAAAGGATGAGATGGAACGCACATGATGAAATTCACAATGACAACATGTAACACACATGATTTGATTTGTGTGTAACAGTCACTTCCTTAAAGGACCTGATAGCCTTATGAGTAGGAGATATCGACAACTGTATGACCATTACTTCATCCCAAGTCTGTATTTCTTTACCCCCAACATGGAAAATAACAATGTGCAACTTTAATTCCAGACCATAACGGCCCCAACGGCCCCACCTCAGTCAGAGCACTGGTTTGACATACAAACATTATCCTCACACAGATCATTGATTTGATCCTTTCAAGTTAACCTTTTTACACTCTGATATAAATCACAAGGACTCCTCAAGATATTCACTAGCTGTGCCTGAAAGCTCTTGCTTTGCTGATTGCTATTCAATTTTTAATGATGATTGAGGTATGTTGACCATAAAGTTGATGAGGATGATGAAGATCAGCCCTGAGAAAGATAGTTTGTTAGTTATTAAAAAAATATTAACATATAATATGTCAGTAACATGAACCAGGTTTGGACCACCTTTAATCACATTATACGCAGGGACCCTGTAGAACTCACAAAGGTCAAGACAGCACAGGTCAACGTTCAACAAATCTAATCTGGTGATGTCCCAGCACACCACATAAACAATCATGGTGGACACACACGCACAAAACCTTTACAAATCGTTCCACAGAAAGTGTGATCCCATGATTGGGTCTGTTCCCATCACAAAAATAGAACTTGAATCATCCATGTCCTGTTCTAATAGATACCTCCACCACGGATGATACAGTGTATGTCCGGGAGCATCTGTTGTTGGCTGTCTGTTACCAGGACGACCTGTTGCAGTGGTGTAACATGAGCCAAGGAAGAAGGACTCACGATACAAACGTTTGTATTCATTTCTAAGGAAACTTTGAATGAATCTGGGCAGAGGTATTCCCTGCAGGATCCCCTGCTTCTGCAGGTCAGTTTGCTCACAGAATAGAGTAAATCCCACATTAAGTAATAATGCATGAGGAAGGTGGTGCGACAGGAGCCAGTAGTAGAGGGAAATAAGAAGAAAGTAAGAAGAGAAGATGAGGAAATAGATGGAAGGGAGATGAAATGGAGATGAGATAAAAGAGAGCAGCAGGTATGTCAGTATGATTGCTCTGCTGGGTTCCATCAGCTCGACTGAACACTCAGTGTAGCTGCTTGTTTATGTGTGTGTGAGTACACATCTGTTTGGGTGAATCTGACAGCTGAGAATGAGTGAGAGGAGTATCGGTCTTCATATTAGAATAACACTGACACGCCCCGTATTCCTTCAGCAGTGCAGCAGCAGCTTTTCTCCGAGGTAAAGAAGAAATGGAGTTAACATCAGAGTTGAAAAGGATTTACAGGAGAGGTGCAGGATCTATTTCCTCTGTCATTTTCCACACATCAGGCTTCATGCATGCATGTTAGAAAGCATCGTTAGAGCTGAGTAGGGATACATCAATACTTCCCTACTTCCCGTTTGTTCTGAGGCAGTGCCCTTGATCAGAGGGAAGCCAATACAAACAAAAGCCAACATGCGTACTGGGCGGTGTAATGAAACGGCTCCTGCAGTACGTCGAGTGGTCGTCTAGTAATCTGAAGTTGACGGGTTCAATCTCCGGCTCCCCCATCGACCATGTCAAAGTGTCCTTCAGCAAGACGCTGGTGAACTGGCTGGCATCCTCATCGTCAGTGTGTGAATGGGTAGATGAGAGGTTACAGTGTAAAGCGCTTTGGACAAAAGCAGTATATAAAAGCTCCATTTACCATTTCCGTCTTTGTGGGACCTTTGTTCAGTGACCTCTGCTGCCCAGCCGGTCGGTTCTTGTTCTCCAAGGCCTTGGTTATATCGTGGGCCTTGTGCTTTTGGTTGAGCTGCTCAGTTGGTCTGTATTACTTCAAGATCTTCGCTTCAGTCCCTGCTTGTTATTTCGCACCTGCCTTCGCGTCAATATAACAATTTTATAATGAAAAGCAACAGAATCCTTTTTTAGTAAAGGTGGGTCAGATTGAGAGTTACTGGACACAGAAGAAATCTCCAAGGTTCATTTATATTTTCAGTGTCGCCAAATGTTCTTCTGATTTGTCTTTCTTGAAAAAGGAGAATTTGTTTCTTGGTTGTCGAAAAACAAGCCAAGTACTGAGAGCACCTGTTTTCGTTGCCTTGGCCCATATTGCCGTCATAAAAAGAAATCTGCTGAGTCAGCGGAAAATCAGGGGCGATGATGCACCTTAACTACAGTTTCTGAATGGGGCAGATGTATTTATGATTTGCATAAAGTTCCAGGCTGTCTCCACATCAGGGTGTAGTGATGCCCACCATGGGCCTCAGTGGAGAACTAAAGGGATCCACCTGTGTACTTGAACTACATTACGATGGATTCTGACTCCTGGTAACAACATTTCAAGGATGTCTAAGCTGTCCGAGACAATCACAGGTCCCACTGAGGGTCCTGTTTTTAATGTTTCATTGGTCGTTCTGACCACTGTAATCATTGCAGGGACAGAAAGCCTTCAGTTTCAGAAGGACGAATGATGCCGTGTATGTTTGGTTTCAGGGGTTCCCAGAGTCGCCCGCTGGGTGGTTATGAGCCAGGGAGAAGGTCAATGATACAGTCGATGGGCAGCGGACGGGAAGTGAAGGGCCCATTAAACACCTTTTTTAATCCCCGGTTCTCAGATGGGACTCCAGAGAGATCCGGGAACTCATTAAGGAGAAAAAGGTGCGAAGGCAGGTGACAAAGCAGATTTTCGACAGACAGCTTGACAACGTTGACTCCATTGTTGAACGGGACCAGCAGCCCAGTCGATGTGTGGGTTATGTCTTCATAACCATGGGTTCCCTAGGATAACTGGAGGCTGTGGTTCATGCATCAGGTGAATGGTAACTGATTCAGTGTTTGGACAGGACATGCCCATCTACCATGCAGTCCATTAGCTTTGTTTTTTTTTACCTCTAAAAGAGTTTGTTCCCCAAAGCTTATGCGAGTTGTAGCAATAGCTTGTGCAAACTGCAACACTTTTTCGGACAATAGAGGTAACATTGAAAATAGGAAAGATGAAAAGAGAAATAGTGAAAATGAACAAGACAGAAAAGTTTAGTTAACGTATATTCTTGTTCCACGTTGTTATGGTCAATTTGGAGTTAGCTGTATACTGTATGTCTGTATAGCACTTTAAACCTACAATGACGGAGTTTTTCTCCACTTGGGAACAAGTTGTGAACACAAAACAGTTTACTGTCACCTTTTACGTTGACATAAAGAATCTGTAAGCAATTATCTGCTTATCAGACAGTTAAAGAGCAGCATTGTATTTCATTTAGAATCATGTTTCTGTTTGAATGGAGAACAAACGTGAAATATTCAGTCCGTTTTTGTTCTCTAGCAAGGTGTAGCTAGGTGGTGAACACCTCTCATCAGTCATTTACTTCAGTGTTAGCAATCAGCTGCTTATTGTATTTAAATAAACCAGAGATTCCTGAGCAACATTAACATTCCTCTACAGTCGTGTTTCTGTCCACCCTCTCATCTGCGTTCGTCCAACTTTCCATCTCGTTGTAGCTCTCTTTTAGTCCTCACCGGCTGCTCCACAAAACTCTTTTACTGCTTTAAGAAATGTGCTGACATTGTTCAGCTGCTCCAGTGCAGCTGCTGAAACAAACAATGCTAATGACAGCATGTAGGAAAAAGGAGAATGGTACAGTTGGATTATCCTTTTGTTGGTTCTCCTTGTTAGCGTGATCCTTTTCCCGCTGCACCTACTTTAGTCATTTTATTCAACATCAAGAACCTACCGACTTGGATATGCACCATATACTGTACATATATATATGTTTAATACAATACCAATTGCACATAATACAGTGATGAATGTATAGTATGTATAAAAGGATGGGTCCAAAGAGATCAGGAGAGGCTGGGGGTGAGAGCACGTATGCCATGTAATGTATAGCTTGTATACCTTGTAAATGTTACTGTGAAATCCAAATAAAGGTTGTTTAATAAGGTACAGGGTCAAACGTCTCAGGGGTCAAGAACGGCAAAGAAATGGCGGCAATGTCCGAACGGCACTTTTCCTTTATATTATACTATATATTGTATTATATCATAGCCCAGCAGCTTTTTCCATGCAGTCTTATGTCCTTATTCTCCCGCGGAGGACAACAGGGTAATTAATATGACAACACTATATTCAGGCTGGCGGCTTTTTGTCCAATTGGAGTATTTGTCATCATAATAAAATCCCACACACAGAGGATTGGAAAATACATCAAAAAGTAAAGAGTTCTCATCCCATTCACCTGCTCCCCAAGAACCCAGGGAGCAGGGAGGAGCAAACTCCATCAACTGAATCCACAGACGTGTCCTGGATGTAACTGGTGGAGCAGGGACACCCGATGGACACTCGCAGTACTGCAGCTGCCAAAAGACCCTCGTGTTGACACTGACACATTTGGCTGATTTAAATCTTTCGTGACTAAGGTCACATAACTAAATTGAAAAGTAAAGACGTCATCTGCCTTGACACAATATACCTTGTTAATCACACTTCTGATCCACTATGATTGTGTGTCCTTGAGAGACTCGTAGGAAAGCGCAACCCTTCATTCAGTCAAGGCTTCCTCTATTCTCTAAAGGGGTTTGTCAGCCGCTCGGGATAATGGGCAGACAGCGTTGTTACATAGACATAGAAACGTCACTATTCAGGGTTTTTCCTTGGCAGACTCGGGAGCTCAATCGGTGACTGCAGTACGGAACATTTTTCAGACAAGGATGAAGCGTTCGGCGTTCATCTCTAAAGTTGAAGGTCACAAATAAATCAGACTGGAGTGTCTGTGGGGGAGATTTTAATCAAATATGACTGACTTCTTTGAATCTCAAGCTCTTTGTGCACACTAATTTTCTTAACTTCTCATTTGCAGAACGTAGAAGAAGCATATTTGCAGGAAATGCGCATCATGAATTACTAATTATACTTAAATATTTATAAATATAATTAGCATATTCAATTGGACGAGGTGATTTAAACCTCATTGCATGTCTACAAAAACACACATCGGGTTTGCCATGGCCCAAATGTCAAATGGAATATTTGGAATATATTAACCTTAGCTCAGGAAGTTGTCGGCGTCGGTTTGTCAGTCTGTTTGCAGGATTTTACAAAAAACACGTGGAACACATGCCAAAACACGTTTCTTTCAGGGGTGACTGGTCCGAGCTGCTGCTTCCTCATGTGTCCTGTCACCTTTTAAGGAACAAAGGTATTAGGAAATGTGACTGCTGGTTAGCACCCTTACAAATCATTCCTTCATATAAATTTGGTACAAACTTTCATCGTCCCAAACTAATGAATCCCTCCGACTCTGCTGATTCCCTCACTGTTATGGGAAAATGTATATTTATTCTAAAGTAGCTGTATAGTGTTGCTTTTAGACTCTGTATTGGTTTTTACCGCGGAGTCACATGAACGTTTACACATTAAAACACTGTAGAGGATCAGACTACCACCGTGTACACATATTTCTTACAGGTTTGCTTTATCTAGACTCCAAATCTAGAATCGTACCAGCCTCAGGACAAGGCTGACATTCAGCTTATAAAGTGCCCGACTCTCTCAGCACTGTGTCCGGAAGATTTGTTGTTTCAAGTTTCACCACTTGTTACGCCGTGGATTCACACTTCACAAGGACAGAAACAGAGTGTGCGGTGTGATACATCCCTCCTCTCACAACAAAGCAGACAGGAAGGAGATTTCAGAGTCTTTCCAATTCTGATGCAATGTCTTATTCATTACAAGTTGATTGCAACCTTTGAAGAATCTCTCTCTTTTCTTGCCTGCAGGAAAAATGTTAAAAACAGAAAGTTGTATAATTTCTCAGCAGCCCACTACCCCGTGTACTGCTGTGGCATGGCTTCAATGCATGAGAAGCTCTCCATGGTAGTAGGTGTGTGCCCATATGCAATTCCCCGGTGGTTCCCTCATTCCGAATGTTTGATTTTCTCTCGCTTTTTTTTCTCTCTTTCATCCTCCCCTATGATATGTTGTGTGTACCCCTTTTTTCCACCCTCATCTCTGTTTGTTCTGATAATGAGCATACAGGCACACTCAGCCTGCCCACAGAGAGTGACAGAGAGACACAAAGAGCAGAAGAGAGAGTCGGGGAGTAGTGAGAGAACACTCTGTTTTCATAGGAGACTCCTTGTGTTCCACTTTTGCCATAATGGCCTATTTGTGTACAACAATCTCGCTCCAACACCTCGCCTCTGATGCCTGGTTTATTTTAAAAGATGCAGCGTATAGCTCCCCAGACGTGATTATATGTGCATGCGTATGTGCTTGTGCTCGTGCATTTGTTCTAATGCGTACACGTGCCTGCCCGTGTTTTCTCAACTATGTGGGAGGCTGACTCCCGTGCCTCTCATCCTTCAGCTCAACAGGGTTGCCATGGGAACGACAGAGGGCCAACAGAAGTAATGAAGATGTTCTGAATCGTTGCAAGGTGACCTTGAAATAGGCAGAAAAGCCTCGTCTGCAGGTAAGATGCACGAGTCGCAACGTTGTTGATCATGTACTGTCCAACACTTGTTAGGGAAGGGGAATGTGACTCCCACAATGCACTCTGACTTGAAACAGGCACTAGAAGAAGCAAGAGAGACTGTCATACAGTAAATAAACTGGTTTAGAATGATTCAGAAATGAATAATCTGTTCTTTGGAAGCTGTTCAATCACTAACAGCAGATGCCGGCTTCAATTATTCCAACTTCTCCTTCCATCCTGAGCAGGGATACATTTTACATTTAAGTCCCGCAGATCAAATGAGTGCTGGTATTAACACTCAGGTGTGAATCAGAGGCTGAAGGACTGGCACCGAGACCAGGGCGGCGAAATTAGTATCATCAACTGACCGAGAGAAGCAGCTGAACTGCAGGATAACAACAGCTGTCTATGTGCACACTCAGGTGTGTGCGTGTATGTGTGTGTGTTTGTCTAGTGTGTGTGCGTGCATGCGTGCAGAGGAAATGAGGAAGTGAGGTCAGAGGAGATGCAGACCTTCTTTGAGAGATTCGTTCGTTGTTGTTAATGTCAAGCAGCCTCTATTTAACACTGATCCTACCTCCTCAGTGTCTTGTTTAGAATGACCTCTATGACCTTCTGTGTGTGTGTGTGTGCAGTTTGTGTATGCGTGCATGCACTCCCTACCTCCATCACTAATCAACCACAGCACTGTTATTGATTGCATTGCACTCTGTTCACCTTTCCACTTGTTTACTTGTTTTAATAATTAGCCTGGCCCGCAGCAAGACGAAGCTCATCACGACCGCTCGCAAATGGAAACAAGGGAAGTGCCCCGGCTGACAGGAAGGTCAGGATAGGTGTGGTGAAAAGGTAGGAGACAAAGGGGCGAGGGAACGAGGAGGTGAGGAGAAGACGGAAGAGGCTGTGAAATCCGATGATGGGTCCTGCTAGGCATTGTGAGGATTACAGCAACATCCACGTCCACCGGTGCATCAGTAGGGATCATTGCTAATGAACACACCGGAGCTTTTCAAATCAAATATCCAGCACTGGAAAGAAAACATACTTGATGAGTTAGTGAGGCAAACAAAGGTTAGACTGCATATCACGGGTCACTGCACAAAGTATACAGACAGCAGATCAAAGGAGGAAGAGGTGGGTGCAATGCATATCTTCAAATACATTTATTATTCTCTAATATATTGTATGTAAACATATAACATTAGAAACAGATCTGTAGTTGAATGGATGGATGCATCTAACAAGCTTATTGTGAATCATTCAGAGATCATTTCTTCTATGAACTCATTACTATTATCATAGTTGCTTGTGTTATAAATATCCTTTCTTTAATTTCAATAACCTTTGAGGTTTACCATGATTATGTAAAGTTAGTAAAACCTGCATATGAGAATAAGTGAACAGGAGAGTCAATAGATGCAGGTGTTAATGTAACAGTGTGTATTTTGTTCATAATACATTTCCTTTTTTATTTATAATTGCACAAAGATGTTTTTATTTTATTTATAATGCACCATAAATGTATGTACAGTATTATCTCCTTCTCTTTATTATTTTTTCTTCTTCTTCGTATTTCTTCGATACTTCCTGTCCCCTTCACCTCCTCCCTTTTTCTGTCACCTGGGGATGAGGTATGTCATCTTTCTATCCTACTCTCTTCATTATATATGTATCTCATTTTTATATTGTCATCCACTAATTTTATAACTATAATTTTGTATATTAAGTCTTTTCTTACACTTTCCTTAATGTATTGTGGTGATATTTTGTCTATTTTCGTGTATTTTATTTCAGTCACATGGCGTACTACTAGCCTGTGACTAGCTTATTAGCTACGAAGTCGTTGTGTTTATTTAGCGTTTTTTTCTTTATTCTCTATAGGAGGAAGGAGATGATCTGTGTACGTATGTTTCAGGTGTGTAATTGTTTTCGATTGTTTTGTTGATTTTATCATTGGTAAATTTCTGTTTTAGCAGGTTAGCTAAATAGCAAGTTAGCTGATTTTAATTTGTGCCAGGGTATACGGATGGGAGGCTAGGCTATCCCCGTACGGTTATTTGGTTGCTTTTATTTTACGTTCATTATAGTATGCCTTTTTTCTGTCACCTGGGGATGAGGAGGAAGGAGATGATCTGTGTACGTATGTTTCAGAGAATAAAATTGAAGATCAAGGATTCAGCTGTGTCGGGTCACAATCCATACTACAATACAACACAACGCAGAGCAGACATCCACCGGTTACATTAACATCTCCAGGTGTCTGGAACTTTAACTTTACCACTTCTGAATAGATATAGATGTATACGTATATGATGAGGACCAAGGTTCCAGTCCGGTGGTAGTTTCATAAGAGACAGGTAACTGCTGTGCAGTACGGTGGAGGATCCGTTCCTCACGCCTGCCCAGAGCCTGGTTGTGCCTGGCCGACAGGGCCTCCGGGGACGCTCCCACCAAGTGGTTACAGAGTAATTACAAACAACATAGGAAACACGTGCAAACTCCCATGTGGGATGGCAGGCTGTTTCCACGGACGTGTGCTCCACCAGGAGTTGAATGGAACAGGTCTTTACAGATAAACAGATGCTAATGCTTATTGCATCCGTCAGACTGATAAGACCTGCAGACCTGATTGCATGGGAAACGATGATGAGTAGGATAACTATCAGCTGAGTCCAGGGGCTTAAGAGTGGAGGAAGAGGCGAGACTATTGATTGTATCCTTATAATCCAGAGCCAGTGTAAAAAAACACATACCGACAAGGTTGTGCACATGATATCTGAGTATTTAAATTCAGTTACTATCAGTTCTACCCATTCATGGTGGATGAATGCAAGTCGTTGTGAGTAATATCTGTGTAGCATTTTATTTAGCTACTGTTACATCATTCACATATGCACATGCACGTTATCTAAGCTGTGTCGGCATATTTTAAAGACAGCGTTAGCATGATTTAATGTTGCATTGAACATTATGTGGTCGGCTACACTCACTAAATTAATATCAAACTAAACGAATAGAGCTAAACTTTAAATATCTGTTAGCAGCATGAGCGGCTGACCAGATAACGTCCAAGGGACACGTTCATTAACAACAGTGGACTAACTAAAGGGATATTAAACAATATGTAAAGAAACATTATGTAAGACAGGACAGTGAAGCTGAATGTTTTGTCCTTCCAGCCTTGTAAACACTCACTGATTTCTAGATGTTCAAGTGATTAATCACTTCCTGTGGGCGGACGAGAGCTCACAACTGATGTCAGAAATCTGAATTGGACAAAAGGGTCCATTCATAGTGTCCCATTCAGTGGTGATGGGATACAGTTGGAGCGACTCGTGAGACGCAGGTGGATACAACAGACGGTGGTCACACTGCCCATGTTGAGTTGCACAGTGAAACATTGTGATTAAAATCAGTGCAAACATGTAATTTCTGAGAAAAGCAGAATTGAACGCCCTTAGTTTTGAGGAAACAGGAGTCAGGACATACAAGCAACAGCCCCACATGTCTGATGAAGCACCTCGGTCATTTCAAGGGAACCATGATTACTTCTGCATGCTGTGAACATGCATGAGCTTGGAGGGATCTGATAGTATCTGTACTGTACATGACCAGCT
>CAAKHC010014853.1:0-13176 GCA_901007825.1 Macroramphosus scolopax
CCTCGCTCTCCGCCCTCTGTGTTTGCAGCTGTTTGTGTGTGTCTGTACATTTGAATGACAGCGAGACTCAGCTTGTCACCGACGTCCTCACGATGATCGGATCCACTTCCCCTCGTTGGTCGTTGCTCGCCGAGGCGGGTGAACGGGGCTTCCCCTCCCTCTTCAACCCCGCCTCCCTCCTCTCCCTCTCTCTTGACTTCATCCTCTCAGACGGACAGTTAATCCGCGTTTTACCGCCTTTCACAACAGCCGAGAGGAGAGCGGACAGTGAATGTGGACGTCGGCAGTGATGTGAACAATAAGACGGGCGGGCGGGCGGGCTGAAATGGGCCTAATTCTGTCTGATTGTCAGATACTTTTCAAACATTCTGGAAGGTCACTGACACGACAACGTCATGAGCCTGACGGGGCGAATGTTTGGGGAATGAAACCCAGAGAGGAAGACGCTGGAAGAAAAGCTGGATGACTGTAAATCAAAGTAAAACCCTGTTGACAGACTTGAGTTCAGTATTCATGATGCACTTCTGTCTGTTCAAGGACTCCGTAAGTTTTACACCTGCCGAGGATGTGAAGTGTGAATAATGGATGAAGATCAATAAATGTTGTCTTTCATCTCTCTGGATGCACTTAAACTGTGAATGATGGACCTCCTGAGTGCTGCATCGTTTGTCAGCCACCTACATTTAAAGAGCTTCTATCTTTCAGGACTTTCAGGGACGGAGTGAAAACATTTCTAATTTTAATATCTTTATATAAGACGTTAATATAGAACATGCGCCTGCTCGAGGTTGAAACCAAGAACAACTGTTGGAGTATCATCTGTGACCAGGTGATGCACGGAATGCAAGAAAAATAGATATATTTTAGCCCCGCCCCCTAGACCTCATTGGTCAGGGGCGTGTCCCAGTTCAAACCCGTCATATATAATTTCTTTACACATATGAAGACACACTTGTAACTATGAAATGAGATCCGGCACATACAGAGTTCATGAACGCTGCCCAGTTTTTGAGCCTTTGATTTAATTTCCTGGCAAACGGGTGAATTAATTGCATCCTTCTATCAAAGTGTCCTAATTCATAACAGCGATGACACTTTCATTACTTGCTTGTGCTTGTGTATTCTATAGCAAGCTGCCCCCGGGGGGGGTTTAAATAAAGAACCTTCTCACACCGTCCGTCCTCTCAGCAGCCGCCACCTAAACACCAGCGAACATCAGAGGCGGGCGAACGGCGGGACGTCAGAACATCACAGGACACTCTGAACGAGCGCTAATGTACAGGCTCGTTCAGAGGAAAGATAAGATATGATGAAGGACTGCAGCACAAGCTGTGATAAAAAAGGAACTGTGGGAATCTAACGAAAATTAATTAAAGTGGAGCTCTGCAGACGCTGATTGATGTGAGACAGTCAGAAGATTATTTCTTTGCAGATGACTCCATGCTAATAGTTGCACGTCGATGCACAAACAGTACGGTTGAATTTAATTCCCGTTGTCTTTGATGGACGGACGTTGGTCCTTCATGTCTCGTCGTGTCACCCTCACGCTGACAGACGGCTGACGAGGAGGCGCCGAGCTCGCCGAGCTCTGCTGCCGTTCACGTTTTTATCTTTGTGTCGCCGTGAGACACAAACATGATGAAACCATCTCGTAATAGGACACGTCGACATTAACAACAGGCTTCCCGAGACTTCATGAATCTGGTTTGACCTCCGTTTTAATGAGGCAGTGATACAGAACCGTGTTTTTCTGTGATCATAAAACTTGGATTTCGGGCCCCTCAGCTGTGTCCTGGATGACATGTCGAGATTTTAAAGGAGATTGTTTTTGTGCAACAACAACAACAACACAAAATAAAACTTCTATGTGCTTGTTCTTTTCATTTTTATCTTCCAGATGGTAAATGCCTCCGAAACATTTCTGCTCCTGTCCCGACTCTCGACAGACAATGACTTCCTCATGGGGACTCTGTATACCGTCTTCGGTAAGGGACTCGTCTCCTCCTGATTTAACAGAGTTTAAAGTTATAAGTGTTAAACCTCTGTGTGTCCCTCAGGTGTGCTGTCGATGCTGGGGAACGGGATCCTGCTCTTCGTCGCCTATCGAAAGAAGTCCTCCTTGAAGCCGGCCGAGTTCTTCGTGGTCAACCTGGCCATCAGCGACCTGAGCATGACCATATCCTTGTTCCCGCTGGCCATCCCGTCAGCCTACACTCACATGTGAGTAGCCTCGCACGTTGTACCTGCGAGTGTTCGGGCTTTCTTTGGAAGAGCTTTTACATCTGGGGGTCAGACCGGGTTCATGCAGATGCTCTTCATTATAGATACAACACAGACGGAAATAGCACCGGACGCTCTGATAGCGGCGCCACGCGAGCCGCGAGCGGGTCGAGATGCATTCCTGCTCTTTGCAGCGCCAACATCTACCGGTTGTAAATTCCAAGTGTTCCATCTGTGTTCTTGTCTTCGATCAGGTGGCTGTTCAACCAGACGACCTGCACCGTCTACGCCTTCTGCGGCGTCCTGTTCGGCCTGTGCAGCCTCACCAACCTCACGGTGCTTTCCTGGGTCTGCTGGCTCAAAGTCTGCTGCCCAAACTACGGTAGGAGGACCGGCTTCGGAGCGCTCCACACACGACGCCGCCTTCTCTTTAAATGAAGTTTATTCATTGAGGAGAAGCTTTATGTACATGTTGAACTTGCTGAAGTGTTTTGCATCCTTCAAGGCGAATACCTTGAATTTAATAAAGATAAATTCCAAACAGCTCGAGGGCTTTTTAAAACAAAAAGTGGCCACGCTGCAATAATATAATATAATATTCAAAGTTTTAACCTGTGTAAACAGAAGGATTGATGAATAAGGTATTTTAACGTGCTGCCTCACCTTTATTCATGCGTCTCCCGCAGGCTCTGACTTGTTAAAGGACTCTACAACCATCCAATTATTGGAGCCGTGTGATTCCCGTGTTGGGTCTTCACCCGTGTTTACCCATGAATATCAATTTGCCTTTAATTTTTACAGATCAGCAGAGTGCTTCCTCAGCCGGTCTTATAAAGTGTTTGCAGACTAAAAGCAGCAATTAAAAGTGTTTTTAAAGATAGAAGTACGGCCGTTCATGTGTACTCTGCGGGGCTCATGTGTACTTATACAATCGGAAGCGTTTCCTCTAAGTGGCCGGCTTGTGTGCGTTCAAGACATGTCGTGTAGTAGTTCGGCTCGGCTGTTGTCCTACATTCAGCAACTCCCCTGTAACCATAGCAACATCGAAGAGACGATAACACAACATACGACAGACCTCCCGTATATGTGGAAAACAGGACGAGGAAAAGGAAAGATGATGAAGGATGAGATAGATACAAAGAATATCGGCGTTGTGCTGCTATCGATTAGCTCGTGGTTTCCTCCGGGTGCTCCGGTTTCCTCCGGGTGCTCTGGTTTCCCTCCAAACTTCAAAAGCATGCGGTGAGGATAACCGGAGACTTTAAATGATCCACAGATGTGAGCGTGTCTGTCTCGATGTGTCGGCATGGCAACCAGTCCAGGCTGACCCCGCCTCCCGCCCGATGTCAGCTGTGATTGGCTGCGGCTAAAAAGTACTTTAAGTTGGTCTCATGGAGCGAACGTTGGTCGGATCTGCGATAACTCAACAGGAAGTAAAACTCTCCGATGAGGAGTGACAAACGTCTTCATCTGTGGTTGGAGTTCGGCCGTCAGGGTTCCTTCATGACTCACTGTCCTGATTTCCATATTGAGAGATTTGCTCTCAGCCAGAAGAGGTGATCGAGTGGCTTAACGCAAAGTCCACTGAAAGCACCGAATCCAACTTCTTTTTCGGGAGGGAAACTGTGCCGACAGGTGGAGGTGATGTCAAGGGGACGGGGGGTGTTTTCATCATAATCTGTGCAGCTTAACAGACAATGCTGGACTTTTAAAATGTAATCCCTCAGTAGAAGAGGACGTCTGACCCCATTCACACTGGCAGTTTAATAGACTTTAATTTCCTGCATCTTGTGTTTGCCAGTTCAAATCAAATACGAGAATCTCTGAACACTGAAGGTGTGAGAGTACGAAGGAACCTTGAAGACACTGGAGCGCTTCACTCCCTTTCACACTCCGGCCTTGAATAGCAACAATAAGCAGCCATTCCCCCCCCCCATCATTATTAAGATGTATTGTACTGCCCTTCCATTATCTTCTTCCTCTTCGA
The DNA here is from genome assembly GCA_901007825.1 of Macroramphosus scolopax. NCBI lineage: Eukaryota > Metazoa > Chordata > Actinopteri > Syngnathiformes > Centriscidae > Macroramphosus > Macroramphosus scolopax. Next base: position 4,208 of record CAAKHC010014853.1, read on the forward strand.
CTGACGAGTCGTGCAGCTCCGGGAAACAGCTGACTGCAGTGACACGTTCGTCCTCCACCGTCGAGATGTTTCAAGTGAACTTTTATCCCCCGGCGGGTTCTGCAGGACGGAGATCTGCCGCCTGATGGTGGGTCACCGTGGCATGAAGGTCCACCAGGAGGCTGCGGCCTCAGCAGCTGCTGAGCTATCGGCTCCACAGCCGGCCTGCTTCCACCCTCCGATGGAGATTATCTGACATGTATGAGGCTGCTGAGAAGCTGAAACCATGTTTGGGTTGTACTTACAGCCTTCCTCCTTCAGAAGGACGCATTCCAACATGTACAGCTTCTAGATGTCCCCCCATCAGGGAGATGGAGGAGATGACAGTTAAAGGATTTTTAATCAGGCCAGTCGGCTCAGACACACGTTATCATTCCAAGCAAGGAGGTTTAATATGTGTTGCCCTGCGGCGGAGCGTACCAGCGTTGGTACGTGGGGGTTCCTACGTCCCACATCCCAAACATCTCCTCTAATTAAACGCGGCACGTGGAATGTTAGTTATTGTAATTGCTTTGAAACGGCCTGCAGACGTTTTCTGCGCGAGTCGTCCGCGTCATCGGCAACAACAAACTGTCAGACGACTCACGTTTTAATGTTTATTGAATTAGCAGAACGTGGTTGCAGTTTGACGTCCAGGCTGTTGAGTGATGAGTGAACATCTCAGACCCCCCCGACCAGAGCCTGCAGGTGGATGCTGGGTGGATGCTGGGTGGAGGATGGGCTGTGATGCTGATACAGGGCAGCAGCTTGACAGGCAGAGGGGGAGATGGGAAATCCCTGGGAGAGTGTGATTGGTCGATGACGCGGACGGGTGGGCGTGTCCCATCCGAACAGCTGTGCAGCTGGAGTCGACTGCCAGGACCGGTTCACAGGCGTCGCCTCCTCTGTGAGACGGCTCGTCGTATTCAAGGTGATAGAAAGGATGCTGCTCCGGAAGGATGTCAAGCTCCTTTCCTTCAACGCCGCTGGCTGATGACGACAGCGTCCAGCGAGCGGTCTGACGGTCTCTCTTCCCTGTTGCATGGATCTGATCTGGAACCACATGAGAAAGTTCAGATCGTCCCCGCAGCCCCGATATCACATGTGTCACCTTGAGGCAAAACAATTTACGGGACTTCATCCCGGTAATGTGAACGCCGGGAAGTCGTCCAGTTCTATAAAACGCTCTGCATGTCTTAATCCCACAAATCTCTAATCTGATGGCGCTGCTCCTCAGAGCTTCGGGCAGCGAGGTCGTTACCTGACGCAGCACACGAAGCTGGAAGAACCGAGAGCTGCATGGAGGAAGACGTCGGGTGATCCTTCCTGAACACACTCAGACCAACGTTCACGCCGTCAGCTGCTTCCAACCAACGTTTGTATCAGCTGCACCTCAGAAGGAAGTTTCCTCCAACACTCATCAGTCATTCCTAATTGCTCATTAAACACTCGTAATATTCTGTTTGCTGGGAAAATGTGATCATTTCTCACAGAGCCACTAAACCGTTTCATGAGCCCGAACTCATTAAGACTCGTAAGAGGAAATACAAAGTATGACAGGGTGATTCATTTTGTTCCTCCTCACCGTGCGGTGTGGAGTCTTCCCCCCCCGGGGGTCCGGGGGTGCAGGGGGAGGCGTCCAGGGCTCCCCATGTGGGACTCATAGCGGCTTCATTCGAATTAAAGGTCTATTTCAGACTCCAGTAGGTTCATTGGTTGAAAAGCAGATTGCAATCAGACCTGTGTCTGTACGGCGCCTCTTGTTCCTCTTCCAGGGGTCCGTGTTGAAGAGGAGAACCCTCCGGAGGCTGCCGGCCTCGGAAGGCAAACTGTTTGAAATGCAAATTAGCTCGATTTAACAATGTCTTTTATGAGAATTATCCACAAGGAGCGAATGTACAAACGGTGCGTTGCTCTTGTTTCTGAACCGGTTTACACACACTAACGTCCTTATCGAACTCCCGCACGAGGATTACGGACGCAGAACCGAGTCAGACGGACTCGGTCCGCCGAGACAAACGCTTGTCTTGGTGGAAACCGAAGGGAGGCTGCACGGCAGCAGGACGTCGCTCGTATCAGTACGGACGTAACGGCAGCGGCGAAAAGACCAAAGAGAAGTTTAACGAGAGGCGAGATCCTCACCCGCCCATCACCTCCCTGTCAGCTGGCCCTTCTAGTATTGTTACAAGTAGTGCGGTACTCTCCCTGTGATACGTCAACAGATTTAAATGCCGTCTTGTCCAAATATCACCGTTTGTGTGAGGAGAGTTGTTGAGCTGTGAACCTCCACCTGCTCCTGATGGGGAGGTCACCTGTTCCTCCCATCATACCATCTGATCCATCACGGTACCTCACACGGGTCGTTGTTGTTAACGGAAACCTCTCGAGGATCCAACATGCATCTGGTGCCTTTTCAATTTGACTCCGTCCTCGAGCAGCGAGGAGCTGATGAGAGTGTGAACGCCGGATCGAAGTCCATCACAGGAAAAGACTCGAGTCGGGCACGTCGTCCCCGGTCTGAACCGGTTCTTCGTGACAGACCGGCTAATATACGGGAGATGAAGAGGAGCGAAGGAAGAGGAGGCTGACAAGAGAATCAATGCAGGATATCTGTCTTGATGTTAAGTGGTATCGGCTGCGAGAATATGAGCCAGTCAGGCAACGCTGTGCTTAGATGAGTCGATCACAGTTAGGAGAGTGTTGGGAGAGAGACCGGCAAGGAATCCTGACGTTAACGTCCGGACCCGGCAAGTGACAAATATACCCGCACATGTTGGGGGTTCGGTTCGTTGTTCGGTGTGAATCCGAGTTTGATTAGCGGACAGACACGTTACTTCAGAGAACAGACGTCAGGAATGACGCCGGGCGAGTTCAGCGTGTGCCGCAGGTATTAATCACCAACTCCCACCCTCAGTTTGACCTGTGAGGCGGGCCGACACCCAGCTGAAGAGGCTTGGCCGTGTTGCCGATAAGACTCCCCGTGTTTCCGCCGAGGAGAAGCAACGGTCTAAATCGATTAGAGTCGGCTGCTGCAGTATTTAACCAGGGAGCACGAATACATCACAAACACACTGCTGCTGCATGTAACAGGGTCTCATGCAAATAGAAGAACGGACTTTAAGTGCTTTAATATTCCTCTGCTGTGAGTTGATTCCCTTATTTCCTGCATTCTGCTGGCCGTGTGATGATGAAGGTGGTCTCTGATATCACTGACTCATGAGTCTCGTTAGCAGCTGCAGCCAGACACGAGAGAACTGACAAACAGATCAAACATCCATTTTGGATTATCATGCACATTTCTAAAAGCTCTGTGGATTTTATTATTAAAGAGTCAAATATTAGCGATAAGACTTTCAATTAATACTTGTTAATGTTTCTCCAAATATTAACACAGCTCAGCACAGGAGGAGGAGGAGGAGGAGGAGGAGGAGGAGGAGGATCGCAGGCACCCACTCAGGCTTTGCAATCATTGGCCCGATATGAAATAATACAAACCGGGAACTAATCTCGTCTCCCAGAGTCTGATGTCGATGCACAATCGACCGTCGGGATGAGACGCAGCGAGCTGTCAATCAAACCCCGACGCAAATCCCTCCATGTCATTATTTATCCCGCCAGCTCGACCCTGACAAACACCGGAGGACGGTTCACGCAGGCCACGGCGTCGCGCTCAGCGGACTCCCCTCAATTATCAGCTGATCCAAACATGCCCGTTCCTCCCTCCTCCATCAGCTCCTCCCTCACCTGCAGGGTCTGACTCAACCACGTCTGAGTCATCGTGTCAATTATCGGTAAAAGATGCAAGAGGAGCGAGGGACGAGGGACGAGAACGTGCGGCAGCAGCGGTCGCTATGATCCGTGTTTCCGTCCCGAGATGCATGTTTGCAGGAGATAAACAGGCGAGTCTCGTCTGCGCGGCGCTCCAGACTGTTTGGCCTCATCTGGGTAAACAAGCTGCACGGCCGCCTCTCTGCACACACAGTAATATTATTATTGGGTTCTTGGCATTATGAGCAGTGCAAACTTTCACATGTGCATCTTCCCACCGGGACATGCCTGAGGTCCAAACATACAATGACCAGACTGTGGTGGTACAATAAATACTAATATTACATGATTACCACCATGAAATCGTACGGTTTTATCTGCAGAATGCATCAGATCCCCTTGTCAATTCATCTTAGCATGAGTTTCTTCATCACTTGTTGGATGATATCTGTGTACTCCCTCCTCCTCCTCCGTCAGGTGCGTCAGTCGCTGTTGTTTTTATGTCCTTCCTCTTCTGTCGGTAATCTCTCCTCCTAAACTCCTCCTCAGGTAACAAGTTCTCGTACTGCCACGCCTGCCTGCTGGTCGCCGGGGTCTGGTGCTACGCCGGCGTGTTCGCCGTGGGCCCCCTGTCGGGGTGGGGGGAATACGGGGCCGAGCCGTACGGGACGGCGTGCTGCATCAACTGGCACGCGCCGAGCCAAAGCACCGCGGCCATGAGCTACATCATCAGCCTCTTCTTCTTCTGCTACATCGTGCCCTGCACGGTCATCTTTCTGTCCTACACCTTCATCCTGCTGACGGTGCGCGGCTCCCGCCAGGCCGTGCAGCAGCACATGACCCAGCAGAACAAGATCACCAATGCACACGCGCTCATTGTGAAGGTAAACAGATTCCAGGGTCACTTTCACTGCATGCAGGTCGACTTTTACTGAGGTCTTCGTTCTTTTGTTTCAGCTTTCCGTGGCGGTTTGCATCGGCTTCCTGACAGCATGGAGCCCGTATGCCATCGTGTCCATGTGGGCGGCGTTCGGTAACCCGGCCAAAGTCCCGCCGCTGGCGTTCGCCCTGGCGGCTATCTTCGCCAAGTCATCGACCCTCTACAACCCCATCGTCTATCTGGTCTTCAAGCCCAACTTCCGCAAGTCCCTCTGTCGGGACGTGGCCGTGTGCAGGAGGTCGCTCTGCGGTTGTCTGTGTCCGCACGACACCACGCAGAAAGGAACCTGCAGGCAGTCGCCCAACAAAGCCGAGTGCAACTCGACGCGGCTGTCCAACGGGCTGCCGGAGACCCACCGGGCCTGCAGACACTGCCCCTGCCCGGAGTCCGCAGGCACCGGGGGCGGGGAAAACTTTACAGACTACGGCCCCCAGCAGACGGCCAGGATACTGAAAGAGTCCCAACATAGCGAGGTGGCTGTCAGCCAGCTCTCCAACGAGCTGCAGAGCGACTTCCTCTAGAGAACCTCAGCCAGTATGAAGGAGAGGAGATGAAGGGAATAAGGGGGGGGGTTGGATGGGTTGTCTCATGCCTCAAATATGTGATACTGCCAAAACACAAAGTCCGAAGCCAATAAGAGACGATCGATTGAGTCGATGTGCATCGATATTCCAGCAGGTCCGACGTTACCTGACATCACGATGCGAGTCTGCAGCTCCCGAAACTACCTTTAATGTATTTATTACGAGTATATGAGTACTGTATTTGATGATGTATTTCATGTTTATTCATGCATGCCTCAAACTGGAGGACCACAGACTGGTTGTTGTTGTTATCTAGTAGGAACTAAATACCCCCCCCCCCACACACACACACACACACACACACACACCCAGTGCATTGCTGAGCACATGCTAAGATGTATTTGCATTCCTCTCCACATACGTACGGGAGAGGATCAGGGCCGCTGTAAATAAAAACAAATGATTCCACGTGTGTGCAGCATCGAGAGGAAGCAACCAGCTCCGTAACTTCTGACACACGTAAAGAAATGAAGTCTGAAAGTCGGTCCTCCAGCCGCTATAACGAACAAACAGAAGTTATCTTTATGTCTATGCATGGATGTCGGCCACTTGCCTTTAATAACCCTCGTTCCTCCGGAGAGACTGAAGGCTTGTTGTGTTCATGAGGAACAGACGGCTTCGGCCGCGGCAGCTGCCAACTTTATTAAAAAGGCCCAGTTAGCCCGTCGCTGCAGAGATGATCAAACGGAAGCAGAAAAATAGATCTCAAAGAAGGATCTGTGTGACGTGTCGTGTTTGACCGGCTGATTCCTGCGAGTGCTGCGGGTGAGAGGACAGATTGAAGTTCGAGGCTGCTCCTCCAGAGCGTTCAGCTGCTTCTCGAATCATCTGCTGGAAGTCCTGCTCAACCACCTCCCTTCTCTTGCAGCCGCACCGGGAGAATTATCGCTCTGACATTTCTTCTTGAAGAAATAAATATGAAACCACCTGAACTAATATCCTGCTCGGGTCCTCCACTCCGCCTCGGGCTCGGACCTTTGTTAGCTCAGGATTTACAAGCTGTGGGCCTCTCACTCATTCCAATGAGGCCATGCAGTATAAAACCATAGTACTGAACCTAATGCCCCCCCCCCCCCCATCACACTCATGGAAGTACAGATTCATACAGATTCAGAGGTTGTGAAATATATCATGGAGTTATAAAACTATTATCTGTGTGTTACAAACTCAAACCGGCATTCTGTGATTGTATTTCGACTCTTTACATGGACTGTAATAACACTGTAATAACACTGTAATAATACTGTAATAATCTGACTTTACATGAGCTGCTCATAGAATATAACAAGTCTGGAGTCCATCACCTGCGAGTCCTTATAGGTTCTTTACAGATATAATCTGTGATGTCATATAATCATGAACACACATCGTTGATCGGCTAAATACTTTTCAGAACATCTTTTATTTTGGACATTTTCTGCTTGAAGGGAGAATCGAGTGTTTCAAGCCGCCCTTCGTATTCCAGGAGCCCCGTCGAGCCGAGTGTCCTCTGTCCTCATCCCAACACTCGCTGCAAGCTCGAGTCCATCGTCAAGTCTTTTGACTCCTGCCGTTTCCATGACAGCGTCTCCATCCAACGGAATATTGCAGTCCATGTAATGACGCCTCGACCTGAATCTTCAGCAGAGTTTCTCCCGACTTCTCGAGGTTGTTTCTACCGAGCAGGTCAGATGATGACAGAGTGACCTGAGGAACATCCATAATCATATGCTGCAGCCACCCTGAGCTGGCGTCTTATGATGTAACTGCCTCGGAACTGCAGGGTGCAACAGTTCCTGCCATGATTGTACTCGCCGCTCCGTGTGAAGGAGGTCGCTGGTTGGCTGGAACATGAACAAATGCAACAGAACCAAAGCTCACCGTCACCTCACGCTCACGTCAGAGCCAAAAGGTGGTTTTTCTTTTGGTTTTTGGACACTTCTTTTCTACCAATATGCAGGTTAAAGAACTCACATATCAAAAGACTTCTGGGTAAAAAACCAGGAAACAAAAGCTGTGAACGTCCGCGTGGACTCAGGCGAGTCCGTAGTCAGGTCTACGAACAGGGTGTTTGTGGTGCTGAATCAAGACACACACACACACACACACATTTCCAGGATGAGGTTGACTAACTCCACTAATTTCTTCTGAACATGTTCTGCACCCCGAGCCGTCCCCACGGGCCACTGACTTTCTAACAATGGGCACATATATATAAATATATATGAATGTATATATATATATGTATGTGTATTACACATCAGGGATTATCATGTGCTTTGTATGTATATAATATGTGTCTGTACAGATCAGCCTGACTGTGTGAAGCTCTGCAGTGTCTTGAAGTCGGGGGCTCAGGATTTGTGTTATTTCACCTCCATCAGGGAATGACGGCCCAAAACACACTTTATTAGTGTCCCAGGGGGGGTGGGGGGGGGGGGCGAGTGCCATTGTGTGTTTTTTTTTACCCCCAATTATAATCCTGACATGAACGTGTGGTTTAATTTTCTTACTGATCAGATAATTAGTGTCAGAGGAAATCCAAGCGGAGGTGATTGACGTGATTCCGGCCGCCCGGGTGAGCAGCCGCCTCAAGCAGGCTTAATTACGGAGGAATTAAAGTGCTGATGTGTCGGAAGTGAGTGTGAAGCAGTTTGAGCCGGATGCAATTATTAAGTAATCCTCTGTCATCACATCAGACCCCCCCACCCCCCACGCCCCCCCTCACGGAATCTTACTTGACAAGAAGGAACCTGAGAAAGAATATTGTTTTTTTTAAATCCAGCAGAAACTCCGTACGCAGTATTTCTAACAGTTTCTAAAGCTCTTACTGAAGTCTTCAGTTGGAATCAGGAGGAGAGGACGGTCTGTCCTCTGGAGGCAAACACACATCCTGCAGCACCCAGTGGGAGACACAAGCAGGACTGAATGTGACGTGTTGTATATAAGACATGTGTATATATAAAGGATTAAAGTGTTATTATTATTACTATTATTGAAATGATTACCTTGTTGTCAGTGGAGGTTCAGATGCACTGTGAAAACTCTCTGTGTATATATATATATATATCATTTTCTTCTGGGGATGCAAGAGGGTGATAAATAAATATAATTTAGGGTTACAGGAACGACTCTTTGGTTTATTTAAGACACTTGTTTAGCCAGAAGCTAGAGAGAGAGAGAGACAGCAAGAGAGAGAGAGAGAGAGAGAGACGGACGGAGAGAGAGACGGACAGAGAGACAGACAGACAGAGAGAGAGAGACAGACAGACAGACAGAGAGAGACAGACAGAGAGAGACGGACAGACAGAGAGAGAGAGAGAGACAGACAGAGAGAGAGAGACAGACAGAGAGAGAGAGAGAGACAGACAGAGAGAGAGAGACAGACACAGAGAGAGAGAGACAGACAGAGAGAGAGAGACAGACAGAGAGAGAGAGACAGACACAGAGAGAGAGAGACAGAGAGAGAGAGGAGGCTGCAGACCCAGGACGCTGTGATGCTCAGACCAGACTGACGGTCCATGATGTCATCAATGATCCCCTCAGACAAACTGGGAACTGTGTGTGTGTGTGTGTGTGTGTGTGTGTGTGTGTGTGTGTGTGTGTGTGTGTGTGTGTGTGTGTGTGTTCACCTACAGACTGTTTAAATGCAGAGAAGAAGTTCCCTTGAGGGATTAACA